>LGRX02007753.1:18959-32860 GCA_001247695.2 Cymbomonas tetramitiformis
AACCCCCTGAACATGACTGGCTCCAGGCTACAAGGCCGCCGAGAAGGTGCTCCGAGAGTGGGCCTTGCAGTAACCCCCTACAAGGCCGCCGAGAAGGTGCTCCGAGAGTGGGCCTTGCAAAAACCCCCTGAATATGACTGGCTGCACGCTACAAGGCCGCCGAGAAGGTGCTCCGAGAGTGGGCCTTGCAGTAACCCCTACAAGGCCGAGGAGAAGGCTCCTCCGAGAGTGGGGGGCTTGCAGTAACCCCCTACAAGGCCGAGAAGGTGCTCCGAGAGTGGGGCTTGCAGTAACCCCAGAAGGTGCTCCGAGAGGCCTTGTGCACCCCCTAGAAGGTGCTGTTCCGAGAGTGGGCCTTGCAAACCCCTAGAAGGTGCTCCGAGAGTGGGCCTTGCAGTAACCCCTGAACATGACTGACTCCAGGCTACAAGGCCGCCGAGAAGGTGCTCCGAGAGTGGGGCTTTGGAGTAACCCCCTACAAGAACGCCGAGAAGGTGCTCCGAGAGTGGGCCTTGCAGTAACCCCCTACAAGGCCGCCAAGAAGGTGCTCCGAGAGTGGGTCTTGCAGTTACCCCCTGAACATGACTGGCGAGCCCTGGCACTGCCGTAGCAGGCAGGTAGGTCTCATCTGCCTGCGGATGGGGTTGCTAGGTCAAAGGTGGGGAGCGCATCCAGTCTCTTCGACAGCGCGCGTTGCGGGGTCCTGCGCAGGAGGAGGGCCGCGCACCTTCTCGCCCATCTCCTCGAGCTCCGGCACGGTGCATAGCACGGTGTCCTGTCCGGCGATGGCCTCTATTAGGGCGGTCAGCTCGTCCACCTCTTCTTGCAGCAGGCTGCAGGACTCCGTGAGCTCGCGCACGCGCCGCTTGCAAGCCCTCACCTCCTCAGAGCTCTCCGCCTCGTCTGCCGGCACCGGCCTCCCAAGGCCCCCGCCCACCGGCTCTCACCCTGCACGCCGACGGTCCGCAGCGCACAGCAGGATCTCGAACCATGCAGACGCACTACTTATGCCGACGCGCTACCTTAAGGCGGAGCGCGTACCTGGGATGACACAGGCGCCCGTGCTACTTGTTGTTCGGGGCCTCGCTCCCAGAGGCTCCATCGGCATCGTCTCAGCCGCAGAGGGCGAGGTGGGCTGACCACTTCGCGATGACGGAGAAAGGACTGCATCCTCAACCTGCTTGCTATGTCCTGCGCTCCCGTCCGGCATCCACCCAAGAGATCCGCATGTCAGCAGTCCCGGCACCGTTTGACTACTTGGTGGTCATGCCACAGAGCCTACACACCCTCAAAGATCGCTCCAGAGCCTTCCTGGCCTCGGGCGCTGAGCTGGCTCCCTGGTAGATGCGCGACGGCACCCCTCGGTCCTCCAGGGCAAGAGGCTATGGAGAGAGCCTGGGGCGGCAGCAGGCGAGGCGGAAGAGGGAGCAAGGAGGAGGTGGCAGTGAAGGGCGACATCAAAGGTATGGGCAAAGGCCTGATATGAGAAATCCTTTCGAACGATTTCATAGTGAATGATGTGAACACAAAGTTATCTCCACCAGAGACACCAAGCAGACGGCTCCGAGGAGGTCTCTCCCTTCTCCTCTCCATAAGAGAGACAAAAGCAGACAGCTTAATGGAAGTGACTGTTCAGGGTTGGGACGAGATTGTTGAGTTCCAGCCAAGTAAAAGATTTCGGAGAGGCAGCAACTCACGTTTCAGCTGACCACGCGCCGACTTCCCAGTAATGACGCCGAAGAGCCAGGGCAGCAGCTTGCTCGCCGCGATGGCAACCACTGAGGTGAGCAAATGGACCTTGATGGCGCTCTTCCCACTCATGTCCCTGCAGCGGGAGCGAGCCTGAGCTTCCAGGAACGCTCGGAAGGTGGTTCCACATTCGTCAGGAGCCACAAGTCTTCGGATATGCGCTGCCGTGGTTTCAGGCTTTTAAAGTGCTTGGATGAGTGCACGCTTGAAGTGCAGAGAGCCCGACGGTAAACTACGTGCTGCGAATGGACGACAAAACTCTGCGCTCTACGCGTACAGACAGCTCCTACAGTCGTTGCGTCAGTTCTTCTGCTTACGGCAAGGTCAACGCTAGTCGTGTTCAGGATGCCCGTCAGGAACAATTGTGAGTAAAAGGCTTTTGCTATGCTGCTACTTCAAGGCACATCAGCAGTAACAATTACTTCGCAGGTATCGCTGAGCCGTCCGCAAAGTGTGATTCGGCGGAGTTCCTCTCACTGGCGCTGCTCGACGGATGCGGGCTCACCAAAGCAGCTGAGCTTTCTTTACCACTTCTAACACCTGCAGGTCCCTCGCACAACCCGCACACGCCTTCTCAGACAAAGACGAGCGCCGCCGGCGTCCCGCGAAACACAACCGTCAAACGGAGCGACAGGTGGCCAACTCGACAGTCCCGTACTGAAAGAGAAAAAGGTCTTGTGACCCCGAAAGACTCGTCGAAACGACATGGTTCGACGGCTGATACTGAGACAGAGGTGTAGAAAGCCCTGTCACCGTTTGACCTACGGAAGACAAACTCCTTAAACAGGGAACGTCGCAGGCTTTCGAGGCGCAGTGACTGACTTTTGCGCCTTTGAGAAACGTCAGAAGAGAGTAGGCGATGGAGGCCAGCAGCTGCCGAGTTTTATTTGAAAACCCTTCTTTTCCTTTCAGGGTATTCTGCGGGAAAGCAACAAAATCGTGAGACACGACCAACAAGAAACCTTATTCGGTTGTATACAACGTTTCGATCTGCACTTTACGCACGACAGGTGACAGATAGATACGATCGGTAACTGGTCAGACGATTTCCAGTTTCCAAATAAGAGGAAGCGAGGAAAATGTGCGCTTTGTCGGTCTTCCAACTTGGCGAGCACGGGCCTGCAGTACTCACCTGCACGTCTTCAAGTCTGCTTTGCAGAGAATCGAGTTGGGCTCTCCATGATGCACTGACGCTTGGGTTGTACGTTCCTGCGCCTGTTTGTGAGGTTCGCACCTGCGCAGGGATACGCAAGTACGAACATGGTATATGAGTAACGTGCAGCTTAAGTTTACCTCCACCACTTGCCTGTTGATCTTATGGAATGCTTGAAATTGAAAATTCCGCAACGTCTCGTCACTCATGGCAAATTCAGTTGGCGATTTTTCAAGGTTCGGGTCCAAATCCCTCATCTTCGGCAAGTGTTTGGACCGTCGGATTGGGGGATTGTGCATGAACTATGAAGTCAACTTAGTTTCTCGATCTCGGGTTCTCGGCTATTCATACTGTGTCCACCGATACTCGATGCTGGAACCCTTTTGTGTTTTGTAATGTCCCTACGTGGCGATACGAACCCCTCGTATCGATCACGGACTACATCATGGAGTTCGGGGACGAAAGGCCAAACAAAAAACATAGCGAGTGACATCGAAACAAAAGTTCAAGATAACGTCACGCCGTGCCACCGGGCGGGGGAATCGTTGTGGCACGTGACCTCGAGACGAAGCCAAAACAACGGACGACTGACTTTATCCTCGCCCTCACCACGCAGTAAACATCTCATACTTGCGAGAGGAAAAATCGAGAACCGGCGTCGACTACAAAAACTAATGTTGTGAATAGTAAGCATGCAATAGTGTGCTATGCACCCACACTACACGTGTCGGCAACAATGGATGACGCGAGAAAACGTAATATTAAGATAGGAATGTTTTTCGAAGTGGAAATTGTAAATAGATGTATTGGTCGTCTCGTCCTTGGCAAGAATGCAAACAACCATCTTAACGAGCCTGAAACGATATCCGAAAACACCCCATCGGAAACATGAACTTTGGACAAAAAAAGTCCCCCAAGATCGTGCAACTCCTCTACCCTACGAAAAGGTAACTAGCACTCTTCCCTCCTCTCCCGGGAGGAGGAGAATTGGCATGCACGTGTTACGGGGGAAGAGAGAGCATACTGAACAGGGCCCAATGGGGGGAGCATTCTGTGCAATGAAACCTAATCCATCACACCACACACACTAAACGGCATGAGAGCCGCCGACAAAAGCCAGCCCACCATCATCCCAATGGAGTGAGAAGTCTAGGAACAGGGCGGGGCCGTGGCAAGATACCATTCGCTTCGGCACATCCCAAACCAAGCGCAAAGCAAACCCATCCCAACACGAATGACAACCGGAAATGTGGGGGAGTTGGGAGCTCATCCACCTTTGCACCGCAAGTCCGTCATGGAAATATTCCATTCCGGTGCTCAAGCACATGCAAGCTAAAGGTTTCAAACCAAACAAGGGATCCCCAGCTGTGGTGCACGCTCCACCAAGGTCTCCCCTACTCGCTCTGAGCGCCCCAATTTATTTTTCTTCACACCATATCATATCATTTTCACACCATCACACACCACACACACACTGAATAGCATGAGGTCGGCCGACAAAAGTGGATGCGAAAAGCAAATCAGGAGCAGGGCGGGGCCGAACCACGATACCACCAACTCATACATATTCCCAACCCATATGCAAAATAGTATGGAAAGATGACACGATGTGACCGATCATCGCCCAACAATTGTTCGCCTCTAGGCTACAGAGTAAGCAAACCCTACGGGCATGCCCCCCAGTGGCTCACGGTCGATGGATGGGACCTGTTGGTCCATGGTTATGCCATGAATGCAATCACACCACACGGCATGGACATCCCATGGCAAAAAATAAAAATAAAAACATGCGGGCAACTAAGTGCTCCCCCAAAAAATCAAGGGAAAACACAGAACCTGGACTTCACCACCCTCCGCCTCTCCTTGCAGCAAAGGTAGTCGAATCCACCGAGCCACACACACTCACACGGTGGTGGAAATATGGCTCGCGCAGCACGGGGGGCAGGGATGACCCGGCTTCAGGCACAGGCCAACAGTGCATCGGCGTTGCGGATGCAGATGGGCTCGGGTAGCTCAGTGAGGCATAGGGGGTCCCATTCTTCACGAGTGAGCTCCGGAGATTCCGGATAAGTGTCCCGAAGTGAGTGCTGAATCCTTTGATCCCCGGCGTGGGTACATAGTGCAACCGGTCTTCTGCGGCTACGGGATACCAGGAGTCGGTACAAGGATAAGCACACACAATGAACGGCATGAGATCGGCCAACAAAAGCCAGCCCACCATCATCCCAGTGGATGTGAGAAGCAAATCAAGAGCAGGGCGGGGCCGTGACAAGATACCATAAACTCATACATATTCCCAACCCAAATGTAAAGCAGAATGGAAAGATGAAACGATGTGACCGATCATCGCCAAACAACTGCTGGTCTCTGCGATGACCACTTACAACAGGTTGCACGGCAGCATATGGCATCTCATCAGGTTCCCCGCCCACGGGGCGAGGTTGCTGGCCGTGCTGGAACTAACAGTGATGAGCAGCTGTCGGGAAGGCGACGGCTGGGTGGTGAACTATCGGCCACCGGGAGGGCTTGGGACACACAGGCAACTGTGGGGATGGACCCCAAGTAGGAACAATGCGGCACAACAGTTAAAGCGCAAGTGTGGAGCGCATTGCTCAAGTTCGCGGCCACCTCGCAAGGCAATCAGCGCAAGGGCTCCAGTCACGGGGAGTTGGTGCTGGGGGTAGAGGGCTACAGGCGAAAGTCGGTGGCAGATGCGCAAGTTTGGATGAAGGCAACCCAGTTTATCATTCTCAGCCCCTTGGGACAGCGCTTGGGCATTCTGGCCGTGGCGTGGGTGGGCAAGCTCTCTTGAGACCAGGCTCTAGGGGGCAGCGGGGTGTTGTGGGATGTGGGTTTGGTGGTGAAGGGGTGGCTCGATTGGCGGAGGTGAGCCGGTTTCAGAGACACAGCAGCAGCGCGCCGGCAGGACAGCCGCAGAGGGGCTCAGGTGGCCCAGTGAGGCTCAGGAAGCAGAGGGGTGGTCTTGCGCGTGGGCTTGGTGGTGGAGATATGGCTCGCGCAGCTCGGGGGGCAATTATGAACCGGCTTCGGGCACAAGGCGGCAGTGCGCTGGCGGTGCAGATGCAGAGGGGCTCTGGTGGCTCAGCGAGGCTTAGGGGGACCCATTCTTCACTAGTGAGCTCCGGAGAATCCAGATAGGTGTCCCGAAGTGTGTGCTGAATCCTTTGATCCCCGGCGTGGGTAAATAGTGTAGTCTCCTGTGGCTACGGGGTGCCAAAAGAGTCGCAAGGATAAGCATACACACACAAAGTCCTGCGCGTGGGCTTGGTGGTGGAGATATGGCTCGCGCAGCACGGGGGGCAGGGATGACCCGGCTTCAGGCACAAGCCAGCAGTGCGCTGGCGTTGCGGATGCAGAGGGGCTCGGGTGGCTCAGCGAGGCTTAGGGGGTCCCATTCTTCACGAGTGAGCTCCGGAGAATCCGGATAAGTGTCCCAAAGTGAGTGCTGAATCCTTTGATCCCCGGCGTGGGTACATAGCGCAGCTGGTCTTCTGCGGCTACGGGATGCCAAAGGAGTCAATACAAGGATAAGCACACACACACAAAGAAGCCCTCCCAACTAATGAGAACAAGAGGTATAGGAAGCCTGGTCCCTATTGACACCCGCATCGCGCGGACATGACGAATCCCATATTGTGCTGTTGGGTGTTTTTGGGGGAAATCTCGGATACATCGAGATTTCCATATTCAAATAGTTCATAACGATTATCGTATCTAAAGAGTGGGTGTTTTTAGATCCACGGGTGTTGATAGGGCCAAGACTTCCTATGGAAGGTGTCCCGAGCTCTCCAACTGCCTAAGATGTCCTCACTCTCACTGTGGCGCATACCACATACAAGCATTAAGTCATCCGGCAAACAAATGCGGATAATTTCACGTGGCAAGCCAACGCTAATGTGATACCTCTGCGTTAAGCAAGTTGTCGGCAGAGAACATTTCACACAGGGCTACACGTATTTTCTTTGCGGACAACAGAGCAAAAGCAGGAAATATGACGTACCTGGTCAAGCTCCGCTCGAAGTTCTGCAAGACTTTCTTGGGCCAACTGCATGGCTTGATTCTTTTCTTGGACCTCCCCTTCAACGGCCCTCAACATGCTTTGCAACTGTTGTATTTCGGTGTTAGCGGTTTTTTCTGTTTCCTTCTGGTAACTCGCCGACTGCAACATTCCCCACAAGTGAAAGTCTTACTTCAATGAGGCGTGGGACATGCATGGGATTCCGACAAGTGGTCCTTCCTTCGCTACACGAAGATAATTGATGGGTGAGAACCTATTCTAATACACTCTACAGTGCGCTACAGCCTTCTCTTCACTTCACGATGACTATGGCATGAACATCTGCTGACCTCATAATCTTCAAATCGTGTTGGGACATAGCAAGCATTTGGGTGCTACAAACTCTTGACGTCGCATCGACGAGTTCCTTGTGGCGCACGCCACTGACATTCATTAGCATGCTCTGACTCGCTGATGCAGGACAAGGCAACGATGACAAGGAAAGAGGCTTCACTTGATCGAGCTCTGCTTGAAGCTGTTCAAGTTGTCCTTGCAATTCTCCCTTTTCTACGAGGACAATAGCATTGCTCTCTTTGCACTGCTCCTCGACCTCTTTCACTCGGGATTCCAGCTGCTCCTTCTCGTCGGCCCCGTTTGTGTCTTTTTGGTCACAATTCAATTCCATGACGCGAAGCTTGTCTCGGATGCTTTGTGTCTCCGCAAGTGTCTCCAGCATCCTCTCTTCCGTCCCCTCCACTAGAGATTCTAACCGCGCTTTCTCACTTGCTGCAGCCGTGTCCTTCTCGCCGCACTCCGCTTCGACGACTCGAAGGTTGTCTTGGATGCTTTGCACCTCCTTCATCTTCTCCTTCATCTTCTCTTCCGCCTCCTCCACTCGGGATATCCACTGCTCCTTCTCGCTGGCTGCAGCCTTGCCCTTTTCTTCACATTCCAACTCAAGCAGGCGTAGTTTGTCTTGGATGCTCTGCGCCTCCATTATCTTCTCCTCCATCGCAGCTTCCTTCTCCATCATCAATTCTGTCTGGGCTGCTTCTTCCGACGTGTCCTTTGCTGTGTACAGCTGCACAAATGCGCCCAATGGTCAGTCTTTCCAAGTCCCGAATTCTCAAATTACTTTTGGGGTGCCGACCCATTGAAATTTACAACTGTAATTGAATGGCACAATAGATCTAACAGCCTCTACCACCACCACTGGGCACATTGATTGCTGCGCGCGTCCAACATGCATTCCTTTGTTGAACGCCACTGATTGCTTGATGTGGTAAACCGTCGCATATGGCGCGAGGCATGGGGCATTCCAAGAAACTGTCCAGCAGGTGAGTGCACACCCGAGCCAGTTCCTCTTGGAGCTCTTCAAGCCGTTTCTGCAGCTCATCCCTAGCAGTTGCGCACTGCTTTTCTGCATCCTCCAATTGCGCGTGCAAGCCGCGCAACTCAAGCGCCGCTGCAGCAGTCTTGTTGCCAAGCTCACGCTTGAGCTCTCGAAATTGCTCAGCCAGCAGCTCCTTCTCCGATGACAGCGCAGCCACCCTCTCGTTGTGTACTTGATTGCAGTCCGGACAAGGCGTGGCGGACAACAATGCTCGGGCCGCATGCTCTTGGTGTGGATCCAAGTCTTCCATCTGTGGGCAACTCGTCACCACATTACGACTCTGGCTCAGTCATTTCTTCTAGTCAAGTCAAGTCATGCTTTAGATATAGCACAAGCCACATGCATAGTTATATTGGGTTATCTACAAAAAAGCAGACAAAATACTCTGCTGAGTTCGTATTTTGGGGGGGGGAATCATCGGATAAATGTGCACATTGGAAAGTTTTGGAATTTTTGTGGCTTCTCGCACGAGCAGCAAGTATCACACCGAAAAGTTGGATGGGCAGATAAATCGAGATTGGGTCTTGATAGGCAGTTCATAACATTCCAGGACTGTGCCGTCCGTTTGAGGTGTCCAATGCCGCAGGCCTCTCTCATTTGGTACCAAAAAGAAACTTTGCGCAAGGGATTTATTTCTCCTTGCTGCGTGCCGCACTGTAAGAGAGAAATGCTTCGATGATTCCCGAGGTTGATTTTAGAGGAGTCTGATTGCTCGAGGTTGATTTTAGGGAGTCTGATTGCTCCCGAGGTTGATTTTAGGGAGTCTGATTGCAAGAGGCACCTCCTATTGGTGATGAGAGAGGTGACAGAAAGTACAACTTGTCAGTACGTCAGTAAGAGACCAGCTAGAGAAGAGATAGATCTCTTCTCTACATCACGAGGACACGTTACTCACACCCATGGTGTCTTTTCTTTTCGACACAAAAATACTCTTAGAAGTAGTTCCAACGGAGGTGGGCGGGTTGACTCGTGGGCAATTGGCAGACACCTGCTGCAGACTGGAACAAGGCGCAACAGGCGCACAATGTTACAGGTCACGGTTGAGCAGGAGGCGCTCCCTGCGCGTCATTCGGCACTTTCAGCAACCACTAGACTTCACGGAGGAGACACTCGACAGGGAGGTGCAGGACGTGTGCGCTCAAACATCTTGGACCTCCGGTGCCACATTCTAGGAGCTCAAGACTAAGAAAAGCTGAAGAAGGGTTGCATTACTCTGCCAATGGCAGGCTCACGGACGCCACGTGAGGCAGTGGTAGGGACAGGAAGGGCGCCAGTAACAAAGGCACGATGCCTTCCGTGGCCTAGAGAAACTATGGCAAAACCAAGGGCGCGGAGGAAATGGGGGCGGATGAATTCTTCAAAAATGTGGACTTGCTCGGAGGCGTGGCATGCGGCCGTCAATGAACTTTGTCGCCCTTTATTTTTCGTTTTTCTTGCAAGTTTTTGGAAACGGCACTTATGGGTACTTTGCGGAAGGGGCGCGGATGCGGTGGACTGGCAGACCACCACCGCAGCTCTCGTTCCTTGGAAAAGGAAGAGGAGCGGCGCTAGGGCACTGGGGTGTGGGCAAGAGCCACGAAACGATTGCGTGTGCCTTCGGTTCCCCGGCCTCACACACATCAAGAACACGGAGTACAGGAACATGCCAGTGCCCTATGGTTCAAAGTTATTGGCACTATAATTTCGGTTATCCATAGGCAATTAAGTTCACAGTCCACCTGTCGGCCAGTCCACTTTGGGGGGGGGCATGGCCTTGCCATCAGCTGCCGCAGGCGTAACTCCGGGCTCCCCGAATTACGCCTCTTGCTGATCGTTAGATCTGCGGGGCCCTGATCAGTAGCGATGTATCCTGATCGTTCGATCTATGGCTACTATTCAGGCCCTGATCGGGCTTCGCAGCCCGATCAGCACGTCAGCCGAGTGATCGGCTGTGAGAGTTCTAAACCCGACTGCAGCATCTTGGCAGTTCAGTTTTCTCACTTCACGCCCTCAGGTGCATAGCACCGTTCAGCTTCTTCCCCGACGTCACCTCGGCGGACATCAGAGTCAGGCACTCTAAGACCATCCAGGCTGGGGAGCGCTACTGCCACGTGCGCATGCTCTACATCCCGGGATCCCCCTTCTGCCCGGTGGCCCCGCTGAGGCGGGTCATGGCGGGCCCGGGGTTCGGGGAGGACGGCACCCTCTTCTGCATTGAGGATAAAAAGGGCCGCCTCAAGCCCCTCACCCACTCCTTCTTCATGGGGACCTTCCGCAAGCTGGCGGAGCGGGCGGGCCTGGACCCGGGGCACTCCTAGCGGGGGAGCTACGGCAGCTTACGGGCTGAAGGTGGCGGAACACCTGATCCAGACACATGGGGACTGGGCCTCGGACTGCTACAAACTCTACTGCGACCTCGGCCGGGAGCAGCAGCTACTCCTCCCCTCGGCGATGGCCGACGGCGCTGCGGCGGCCACCGCAGCACACCGAGCCGACCGGTGGGCCTGTCACGTGCGTGCTCCACCCGTGACCCTCCCTTGCTCTAGTGTGCTTGCCGATGGGTTGGGTGTGGGGTCTCAGTGTTGCAGTGGTTTCCCTGGGGCAGGGCTCTAGGCCGGTAGGCCTAGCCAAACCAGTAGCATCTTGATTGGTCTGTGGTTGCCCCCCTTGTGACACCGGTACGTGCTCAGTTAGGCTTGTGTGGCCACCGTTAGGGGCCAGCCCGAGTTGGGTGTGTGGAAGCTTCTGGCTCAGCTGGACGGTAGACAGCTGGAGCCACCGTCGGAGCCACCGTCGGAGAACCTGTCGTGCAGCTTCATGGAAGCTTCCCTGTCACCACTGCAGAGAGAGCCACAGTTTCACGCATTGGCAAACTAGAGTGAGAGAGACCTGTAGTGAACATGACTCGGACGTGGACCTGCCTCGCTTGCCAGCAGTAGCCAGAGCACCGGAGAGACTCTAAAGGGGGAACCCCCAGCTAGCTGCTGGTAACAATTTGATTCTTAATAAAACTGTTATCCACATCCTGCTGCCTTGTTCGCGCCGCGTACCTCGCAGTATTGACAGGGCTGTGTTGCAAGAGGCAAAAATACAGCTGGCAAACACGCACTCTGCCAATGGTTGGCACGTCCGAGATTCTAGATGGCTTGCGCTTTCCGCTTGGCCACAGGACAGGGAAATAAAAAGTAAAAGTGGGCGGAACGGAAAGACCACTAATTTGCTTGGCAGTTGAATACCTCCCGTGCGCGCGGTTAGTACACAAGCGCCGGGTCCTGCACACGGATGACGAGCTCCGGCACCCGGGTCCTGCACACGGATGACGAGCTCCGGCACCCGGGTCCTGCACACGGATGACGAGCTCCGGCACCCGGGTCCTGCACACGGAGCGCCTGGGGCTCGCACCTTGGCAGGAGGAAGGGCGTCAGCCTCCTTCAGTCTCTGGCTTTCGGCCGCACTTGAAGGAGGAGGCGTCTGGAGGAGATCAACGCGCGTGATGCCCGAACCCGGCACCTTGATGAGGAGCACACCGATGACACCTATGACGCGAAGCGCCAGGAAGAGCAGCGCTTTGCCGGGAACCTGCAATCCACAAAGCCTCTCCACTCCGCTATCCCATACGCACTCCTCCAGCACGATCCAGTTCAATGCATCAACAAGGCGGACGTAGTTTCAATCACGGCACGCACCATCAGCCGTGGGGCACTTAGCATCTTGGCCGTGCGGCTGTGCAGTCAAAAAATTGCCCACAGAGCAAAAACGCGCTGATGGATCGAGGGAACAGAACATTCAGTCCGCCAGCTTTGAAATCTGATGTGTGGAACCGCAACAGCCAAGGGACCAATGAGCGGCCATCTGACAAAAGGGCTTGCTCAAACACCGCCCCAAGGGCTGCGCGGACATCGCATCAGCGGGAATGGCACATCGATACTCCACCTCTCCTCGGACGGATGCCGCTGCCGGGGAGGAGCCTCAGCAGCAGCGGCGCCTGAAGGAGTGGGCGCGCTCTGTTTGAGGGGATATGCAGCGCCAGGGACTCAGCAGCAGCGCCGCGTGAAGGAGTCGGCGCGCTCTGTTCGAGGGGATATGCAGCGCCAGGGACTCAGCAGCAGCGCCGCCTGAAGGATTCGGCGCGCTCTGTTTGAGGGGATATGCAGCGCCAGGGACTCAGCAGCAGCGCCGCCTGAAGGAGTCGGCGCGCTCTGTTTGAGGGGATATGCAGCGCCAGGGACTCAGCAGCAGCGCCGCCTGAAGGAGTCGGCGCGCTCTGTTTGAGGGGATATGCAGCGCCAGGGACTCAGCAAGAGCGCTGCTTGAAGAGTCATGCTCTGTTTGAGGATATGAGCGCTAGGACCTCAGCAGCAGCGCCGCCCATGGAGTCAAGGCTGCTGAGGATATGTAGCCAGGGACTACAGTAGCGCCGCAGAAGTTGATTCGGCGCGCTCTGTTTGAGGGGATATGCAGCGCTAGATCAGGCAGTGCAGCGCCGCCTGAAGATTCTGGCGCTCTGTTTGAGGATACAGCTAGGGACTCAGCAGCAGCGCCGCCTGAAGGATTCGGCGCGCTCTGTTTGAGGGGATATGCAGCGCCAGGGACTCAGCAGCAGCGCCGCCTGAAGGATTCGGCGCGCTCTGTTTGAGGGGATATGCAGCGCCAGGGACTCAGCAGCAGCGCCGCCTGAAGGAGTCGGCGCGCTCTGTTTGAGGGGATATGCAGCGCCAGGGACTCAGCAGCAGCGCCGCCTGAAGGAGTCGGCGTGCTCTGTTTGAGGGGATATGCAGTGTCAGGTTCTCCGGGCTCCGTCCAAACAGGCTAGGCTGCACCTTGCCGCCGAGCTTGGCAGCTGCTGCTTTGGGCTCAGTGGCCCGGGCGCTGTGTTTTGGCGGCTGGTCCGGCTCCGCCTTCTTGGTTGAAGTAGCTCGCTGCGCCCTGGAGTCCCACACCCCTGGCGGCCTTAGACTGCCATGGGCAACTGCAGGCAACATGCGCCTCATGGCAGGAAGATAAGCACGGTTCTGATGCCTTGCACGTTCATGGGGCAAACGGTAAACAGTAGCATATATGTGTGTATGCTTATCCTATATGTGTGTGTATGCTTATCCTATATGTGTGTGTATGCTTATCCTATATGTGTGTGTATGCTTATCCCTGCGAATCCTTTGGCACCCCGAAGCCACAGGAGACTGCACTATGTACCCACGCCGGGGATCAAAGGATTCAGCACACACTTCGGGACACTCATCCGGATTCTCCGAAGCTCACTAGTGAAGAATGGGACCCCCTAAGCCTCGCTGAGCCACCCGAGCCCCTCTTATCCTTGTGTGTCTGTGTGTATGACGTACATACCTATGTACAGAACGGTAGGGCTACAGATGTAAGTGCAGCCATGCCATGATGCAGAGGTTTGCGGCGGAAGGGATTCATCAGTATGGTAGCCATCCCGTGAACCCTGGGCCTGTGGCATAAGGGGCTCACAAGTACACGATGTCGAGCAGTGCCCGTCGTGTTTAGGGTTGTGGCGGGGGGGATGACTGAGTACACGTAATCGTGCAGGGCCCGTGAGGCCTGGCATTTTGAGGCCGTGCAGGGCCCGTGAGGCCTGGCATTTTGAG
>LGRX02007754.1:0-20245 GCA_001247695.2 Cymbomonas tetramitiformis
CTGCGTCGGTTGATGATGTTGGTGAGGTGGCTGCGGCTGCGTCGGTTGATGGTGTTGGTGAGGTGGTTGCGGCTGCGTCGGTTGATGGTGTTGGTGGTTTGACGCCTGCACATGCCGACCTCGCCCCTTTAGTGCGGTACGTGCGGAAATGGCGGTTCCACTGTCGCGTGGTTATCTGTGCTTAATGCTGTCACCCGATCAAAATCCTGAAAGTTTCAGGAGTGGTTGCGTTCCACTGGACGTGGTACGCGCTGCTGACCACTGCACGCGGTCTGACCACTGCACGCGGTCGAAGCCTGAAATTTTCAGGAGTGGTTGCGTTCCACTGGACGTGGTACGCGCTGCTGGCCACTGCACGCGGCTGGAATGGGAGGGGAAAGGCTGGCTGCTTTCCACTGCTGCGACCCGATACCGAGTGCTGCGTTCCACTGGTCGTGGTACGCGCTGCTGGCCACTGCACACGGCTGGAATGGGAGGGGAGAGGCTGGCTTCTTTCCACTGCTGCGACCTGAAATTTTCAGGAGTGGTTGCGTTCCACTGGTCGTGGTACGCGCTGCTGGCCACTGCACGCGGCTGGAATGGGAGGAGAAAGGCTAGCTTCTTTCCACTGCTGCGATCTGACCACTGCTCGCGGTCGAAGCCTGAAATTTTCAGGAGTGGTTGCGTTCCACTGGTCGTGGTACGCGCTGCTGGCCACTGCACGTGGCTGGAATGGGAGAGGAAAGGCTGGCTTCTTTCCACTGCTGCGACCTGAAATTTTCAGGAGTGGTTGCGTTCCACTGGTCGTGGTACGCGCTGCTGGCCACTACACGTGGCTGGAATGGAAGGGGAGAGGCTGGCTTCTTGGTGGACGGGTTGTGAGGCAAGACGCGTGTGACCTCACTGCTGCCGCGCGTCACTGCTGCCACATGGGTGTCAAAAATTCTGTATTGCCCAGGTTACGGGGCGAAGGGCGAAGTGTTCCGTGATGCGGGTCTGGCGGAGTCGTGGGGGACGTCGGCAGAGCGGGCACGAGGCGTTGTGTGTCAACCACGTGGACAGGCAGCGCGAGTGACAAATACGCCGTTCCTTCAGGCAGGGACACCGCAAGGCGTGGGACGCGCAGTGTTGCCACACAGGGACTGGGACCATGCATATGATGCACTCGCTCTCACATCTGGGCGAAACGCGCCTTTCAGACGGTGTGTGTCGTTCAGGCGATGCGCGCCATCCAGGCGAGTCGAGCGTTTCGGGCGATACACGTGTTTCAGGCGCCAGGCGCATTGCAGCAAACCGAGCATTTCGGGCGATGCGCACATTTCGTGCGAAGTGCGCTTTTCGGGCGAACATGCCTTTCAGGCGACACGCGCCATCCTGGTGATGCGCGCCATTCTGGTGATGTGCGCCGTCTAATAGTGGAGCACCCTCGCCAAATTGTCGCACACCCTCACGCTATAAATAGTGGAGCACCCTCGCCAAATTGTTGCACACCCTCACTATAAATAGTGGAGCATCCTCGCCAAATTGTTGCACACCCTCACTATAAATAGTGGAGCATCCTCGCCAAATTGTCGCACACACTCACTATAAATAGTGGAGCACACTCGCCATATTGTCGCACACCCTCACTATAAATAGTGGAGCACCTTCGCCAAATTGCCGCACACCCTCACTATAAATAGTGGAGCATCCTCGCCAAATTGTTGCACACCCTCACGCTATAAATAGTGGAGCACCTCGCCAAATTGTTGCACCCTCACTATAAATAGTGGAGCACCTTCGCCAAATTGTCGCACACCCTCACTATAAATAGTGGAGCACCTTCGCCAAATTGCCGCACACCCTCACTAAAAACAGTCAAATCAATTGTTTAATATAATAAGCGTATTTTTGGCCTGATTTTCCACGCTTATGATTATATACACATTGGCGATATAATCGGCTTATATAAACCAAACGCTTATATAACCATGCACCCCTAGTTTACATGCTGTTAAGGACATATGGATTCAATCGAGCATCGCGATATCGGTTGAACTCGCTCAATCATCGGTGTCGATCGATTAATTAGCTTAAAATACGCGAAGCTTTCAATTGAGTACATAATTTGACAACTTCGGATCGACAATAATTACATATCACATATCGGCATCACAGCAAAGTGAGAAATCATAGCCTGGCATCAAACTATCAAGACATTTGAATCATAGCATCGCAGCAAAGTGAGAAATCATAGCCTCGCATCAAACTATCAAGACATTTGAGAGTGTTAAATATGATCGAATCATGTATTGAGTATTTAATCTAAGTAGTACATATTTCACTCCGAGGTACCCCATCCCATCCTATCAAAATTTGTATAATTAATCCGTTGCCTCTTTCTACTACGTGGCAGCACTTCATGATCCGATTCTGCACGCTTTCCACTTCCCTTTGTACCAGCAATAGCAGCATAATCATAGATGACACCGCGTGTTTGCGTCCTTCGATTGTTCTCCACTCGAGTTTGTCGTTGTGCATCATCGTTGGTACCTGACGGCTTTGCTTGCGCACCCTGCTGCGCCTCACTGCCCATGGTCGGCTGCTCCGGCTCCCCCTCCTGCGCCTCTCCCATTGCAGCCGTGGCCTCGGCTTGCGCACCCTGCTGCGCCTCACTGCTCACGGTGGGCTGCTCCTGCTCCCCTCCTGCGCCTCTCCCATTGCAACCGTGGCCTCGGCTTGCGCACCCTGCTGCGCCTCACTGCCCATGGTCGGCTGCTCCGGCTCCCCCTCCTGCGCCTCTCCCATTGCAGCCGTGGCCTCGGCTTGCGCACCCTGCTGCGCCTCACTGCCCACGGTGGGCTGCTCCTGCTCCCCCTCCTACGCCTCTCCCATTGCAACCGTGGCCTCGGCTTGCGCACCCTGCTGCGCCTCACTGCCCACGGTGGGCTGCTCATGCTCCCCCTCCTGCGCCTCTACTACCTGCCTCCTCGACCGGACGGCCCTTTGAAATTTTGAGGACCCATGTTGTCAAGTTCTCGACCTGCTCTTTCCGTAGTGTCTTATCAAAATTTTCATCCGAGGTCGCCTTGATCCTCAAAATGTCGGTTAAAGCAGCCGGTATCTCGTACATTGCCCCTATGAAAAGTTGAGTTTGCCGAGTCCGGAACGTCACGAGTGGATATGCTATCGAGTCAAAATTAGCCCTGCGATATATTGGCACCCTGGGGAGGGTCTTAAGATAATACATTTTCATGTATTAATGACACAGTAACGAATTTAGTAATTGAAACACATCGCGCAGCTTGGGTACATCGATATGTACCCAGACCCTCCTGGGTACATCCCCATGTACCACCGGGTAGTGGACATGTAACCCGTAAAGATTACTTTCCGACCTATGGGCCAGTCGATAAGGTCTCTATACAAACCGACCTGGCCTCCATACCCAAAGACAAGTCGGTGAACAAAGGATATGCCGTGATTCTGACCGCGGTAAACGTAAACACCAACCGTGCCTACGCAGTTGCTTTGAAATCCAAGACGGTCAGAGATAAAAACAATAAAAGACAAGAGGATGTGGAGGGTATCGTCCCTGCCATGAGACGATTGATAAGCGAAACCAAGATGGACACTTTGAGTACAGACTTAGGCAGCGAGTTTACGAACAAAGCAGTTCAAGCATTGTTGAAAGAGAAGGGTATCAAACATTACACATCTCAAAAAGAGGACCACACTCGGCAAGGTAAAATTGAGCGGTTTACAGTAAAGACCGGTATATAAGAAGCTCGGCTATAAGAAGCCAGCCGCTGGCTTTTTGCCCAAAAATTAAGAAGCCGGCTAAGAAGCCAGCCGCTGGAAAAAAAACGGATGGCGATAGAAAAAATGCCATTTTAAGAAGCTATACCACTGGAATTTCGAGAAGAGGCTACATTAAAATGATCGATTTAAGAAGCCGTATCATGAATATCGATCCAGTGAACTCGTTCTCAATTAATCGTATACAACGTATCGATATATATCTATATGTATATATGTATATCTATACTTCGAAGAATGCAACCATTATTAAGGTTCAATACACTTGAGAAGTTTTGGATGATCACAAGCACAATGCATATGCAGTACTGAAGGTACACAACACGTATTCTCATTACGTATGCATCAAGGCATGGTATCGGTTGTGGGCGGTCTTATGCGTCTCGACTTCGAAAGTAATCTCTGACTGCTGAGCATCACTGCTGAGTGCTGGAATGTCCTGTGTCTTGGACACTGTTCCGTCCAAAACGTTGCGCTTCTGTGCAACATACTCAGAGGTGTCTAATATTTTAAGCGCTAAAAATTCTGCCAGCTCTTTTAACTCGGATTGAATCGCGTTTGTCAGGGCGTATACAAATCCGCCCGCGAGTGACAATAGCTTGCTTTTCTCGGCTTTGAAGTCGGAACTGCTAATTTCACCGCAGTCTAGCAGCTGCTTCAATTGCTGCAAAGAAGCCTTCACGGCTGGATCCATCCTACAAGAGCTCTGTGAGCTCCAAGAAATACACCTGAAATAAGAAGTCACCGCTGGGTCTACTACAAGTCTGTGTGTCGGTTTCTGGGTTTTAAAAGCCGAAATTAAGAACTTCGACGCTGGTCGACAATCAGAAGTTGGACCCCCAAGATTAGAAGCTGAGCGCTGGATCACGTTGGCGAATCTGGAATCAGAAAAATTTGCCGATTTAAGAAGCGGCACACGCTGGATTTGGATTTCCGATGGTCAGGATTTTGCCAAGTTAAGAAACGTGCCCACGCTGGCAAAGGCAAATCCATGACCGTCGATTAAGAAGCCAGCCGCTGGCAAAATTTCCCCGGCTTCTTATATACCGGTCTTTACTGTAACAAGACATTGAAAAGGAGATTCAAATTTAATGAAACAAGAACGGGGAAATCTAATTGGGTCGACTATTTGGATTCTATAGTTGAGAATTACAATGAAACGGTTAACCAAGGTAATATCAATGATACCCCTCCTGATGACATGAATAAGAATCGTGTTATTAGAAGTGTCTTGTTGAAACGCAATCAAACTGCCAAACTCTTACAGAAGTTATACATTAAACCAGGCGATCGGGTGCGATTACGTGTGACTAAGAAGACGTTTGACAAAGAGAGCCAAACATGGTATACGCAAGTGTATAAGGTCCGAAGTAGAAAGGGATTGTCTTTCGTGATAGAGGACGGTGACGATGATGTCCATTAACCTTTCTTGGGTACACATCGATGTACCCAAGGTCACCTACGCACACACGTGATGTGGGTGCTCGATACGGATCCGGTGACCATATTACTAAAATATGTTGTCCATAAGACCTCCCTTGAGGTACCCAAACACTCACTTTAGGCATTTTGGGTGATTATCATGGTTAGGTGGAGCCTTTCGGGACGCCCTTTTTCAGATTTATTGTGTTTTTCGAGAGGCCAAAATCTTGGGTACATCGCTTGGGTACATCGACTTTGCTGACCTGTATGGACCCTGCGATGGCCGATCTCGACCAAACTACCGTGTTTTATAGTTTAAGTATACATCGAAGTCGATATATTATGAATGGTAGACACCACAACTTTCAAATGTATTGCCTACTCTCATGTGAGCGTATGCCTATATCAGGATCGCATGTCATAAATATTGATGCTCGCAGTGATTTTCATAGGGTTTCTTATTACACGTCATTCGAGATATATCCGAGTGCACAGGGTGTGTATCTTCGTGCTTTTGCAACCTTTTTAAATACGTTCGATCGAATTATTTGCATGTATTACGCCACGAGCAAGGTAAACCCGCGAGCAAGGCGCCCACTTCTTTTGCGAGCTGTCGACTGTGGCATGGCGTGAAACCCGCGAGGTCAATATGAACTTCGGATAGACGGGCAGGGCAGGGACGAAATGGGGGGGGTCGCTCCTGCCAAAACTGGTCAAAGGTATCGGTAGTATGCCTAGAATATAATAAAATATGTACTTCAGACGCGAAGGAGACTGCCAAATGCACTTTGAAAACAGCTTGGAAACGAAGAGGGGAAACTGTTTAAAAAACAAATGTTTTTTTTGAAAAGTTGGCACTTAGGGCGTATTGTGGCGCTTATAGCGACATATTGGCCAATCCTCGAGACCCATGTCGCATACTGCATCAGCGGGTTGACCACCGAGTCGGGGTCCATATATGTCGTTCCCAGCCCAAATGCGAATATTCTCATCCCTTAAATATGAAGAAAAGCTTGGGTACATATCGATGTACCCAAGAGCCTTGGGTACATCGTTGTGTACCGGGGGGTAATGGACAATGATACCTTAAGCCGACAATATAAGCCGCGAGAACTGAAAGAAGTACAAGGACCTGTCTCCAAACCATCCAAAGAAACTCGTGGGACTAAGACTGATAGTGAAAACAAGCAAGTTACGAAGGGCGAACGTCAACTTAAAAAGGAGGGTACAGAAGGAAATACTGCTTCCAAGACATCTAGAAACTACGACAACTACGAGGTCAATGTGTTTATCAGCGACAAGAAATCGCCAAACTATCAAAAGACTTTGAAAGGATACCTTAAGCTCAATCGGTCTAGAAAAAGTAAACGTAAGTATCAGTTGATAATTTATGACAAATCGGAAGAGGACGAGTTCGTTGATATACCTGACCCCGAGATTAAACTTTTGAAAAAAAAGAAACCGTTAATATATATATATATAACAATGACGAAGCCATATTGCGGTTACAAACCTACACCACCCAAAGGACGCAACTTAGGTGCACGAAGATATTGCAAATCGAAAAGTCAACTGCGTCGTTTTGGACGTATAGCGATTGTCGCCCCCAATAACCATGCACCAGTAAATCACCATCCCGGAACTAGCAATAGTGAATAAACTGTTTATATATTACTTTAATGAGAACAATATTGACCGATGAGGTCGGAAGACGTAATTGTATGAAAATGATGGGAATTGCCAACGGCTCAAGTTCCGACACTCCGTTTCAAGGATATGGTAAACTTGCTAAAAGCAACTACGTAATAACGATGCCCCCTAAGAACAGTGCTGTGTTTTATAACACTCTAAGAGATTCAGGGATAAATTCCAATGCATTAGTGAGAGATATTTAGGACTATAGCAGTGGTATTAATATAACCATGCCTAATCCTATGATGACAATGAATCCAATGCTGACAATGACACAAGACGATATCAATAATCAAGCGTTGCAGCGTATTGCCAAAGACGCTCAAGACCGAGACGCCATGGTCGCAGATGCATCCAAAGAACTAATACCAACCACTCCTGAAGCTGGACCGTCAAAAATTACTGGAAAGGATAGAAATATGAAACTTGCAGTTCAAGAATCATTGAGTTTACCCGAAATGGCGTCGCCGAGATTATTTGCTACATTAGCATCCACAGGAGCAACAACACGAAGTCAGGTACCACCACCGACTCCAATGAGTCCTTTACAAAAAGGAATAAGTTACATAACTGGAGCCGATTTAGCATCCAAATCAAAAACTCCTTAATAGTAATGCAAGTACCTTGTAATCAAAGCTATCAGTCCAATGCTTACTGTCGTCCGTCAACCAGTTCTTTTAGTAATTCTGTTGATGCCGATAAAGATGAGAAACAAATACATAGTCCGGTTTCGCGTAACAGGTCTGACAACAGCAGTAAACCTTTCAAAACTATGGTCACAGTCAAGAGTAAACCAATCATGAAACCTAACGATGTTGACAAGTATACACAAAGGGACACCTCTAATTTGCTGAATGCCTTAAGTCAAGACGCCGTGAAATTTCCAAGAACCGCCCTGAACAAAGTCTTTGGTGCTAATATCACGTCTAGGGACAATCCTACACAAACAAGGTATGCACGGGCATCAGATGTTTCTTATGCTTATAGTTATGGTGACCGAGGTCGGTTGAAAAGTATTATGAAAGAACTTCCGGGTTATTACGTAGACCGAAGTTTGTCGGGTAGAAACTCTACAACGTTGGTCAATCCTAAAAGCCAAGACGTCATTATTGCATATCGAGGCTCTGATGCAGAATTTGGAAGTCTGAACACTCTTGCCCAGGACATCTCACGTGGACAAAACGTAGAAGATTGGTATGTCAACCTTTTGACATTGATGAAACAACAACGTAGTACATCAAGATATCAAGAAGCACAACAACGATTTGACGATGTCAAAAGTAAATACGGTGGCTATAAGTTATCGGTCACCGGACACTCTAACGGAGGAGGTCAAAGCAATTATGTTGCAGAAATAAACAATGCGGAAGGGCATCATTTTAACCCAGCATTAAATCCTTTGCAAGAACCGATTAACACTCCGACCGAAAAGCAAATATTGTACTCAACTGAAGGTGATCTGATATCCTTGCCGGCACGATTGAAACCACATCCAAAGAGTAACTACGATATCGTACATGTCAATCCAAAAGTAGGCACGGAAAACAATTTGACAAAATTGCATAGCGTGGAACAAATGTACTCAGATGAACCGGAGTCTACGCGAGTCAGTACAGCAAGGTCTCGTTACGGCTTCGCGAACGCTATGACGGGTTCAGCTCTAGGTGGATATCTTGGATATTACACACCGACTGACACCAACGACGAACGTATCTTTAGGACCACTCAAGGTCTATTAGAACCAATCTTACTATCAGAAACTCCCAACGTGAATTTGACAGATTTCATGAATGTAATGGGTGTTACGGAAAGCTTAGGTGAGAAGAATTACATACGTGGAAAATTGGGATTGAATCCTATAGAACAAAAACCGTTAACGGAAGTGCCGGTCTATGACCCAATCACAGAGATGATACGTCAAGCCACGGGTCGTGCTGACCAAGATAAGGAGTTTGTTGAAGAATCAAAAAAGGTGGCATTTTAGGTCATATTTTGGATTATATATAAGATAACGAGAATATGACCTAATCTGCCACCTTTTTTGATTTATATGATAATAAGATGGACCGTCAAGAATTGATACGCTTAGCCAAACTTCAATACCCAGACCTTAAAGAAACACATATGGAACTCCTCGTTGATGATTATATCGAACGTTCAGACTATTACGATGATTTGTACAACGGCAATATTGAGGAACCGAAACCTTTAGACAGAGATACTGTTGATTCCATAAAAGATAATTGTTATATTAATAAAGATGAGCGTGATTAGTACGAGAGCTTTGTTCTTGTCTTCGGAAGACAATAGTAATGGAGATGCACGAGTTCTACAGATGAACGTACCAAATCAGTTGACAAATTATCGAGTGGAATCGAAATTGAGATTAACATTGAATACTTTTTCTTGTGCAAAGACATGGTACAGTATTAATGAAACCAATGGCATATTCTACGTCGCCGATACCCAAGTAAATAGCTTAAAGGAAGTGCAAATACCTTATGCAAATTATACGCAGTTAGACCAATTTACATCGCGATTGGCCGCAGAAATAAAGACTGCTATCGGTGGCACGACCTTACAAACAGTTACCATAACTTATGATAAGGAAGGCGGTGGGGCCTTAAATTATGAGAACAAATTTCGTATAGAATTATGACCACCACAGCCCGATGTAAAGTTTGTAGCTTTTAGTGTCAGCGGTGATTTTAACGCAGTACCTGGGTCTCCTTTAGACACCGCCTTAAATACCTCAGTTTCCAGAGCAGGCAAATACAACGATTCCGACCAAGTACTCGGTGGCCGTGTTAACCGCAGTACGGCAGGGTTGAGTACAGTGTCTCAGCTCTTAGACTTGTTTACGAACGATTTTTTTATAGCGTACAGCTTATTTGAATCGATATACCCTTGCAACATTCAGACCAATGATGCTCTATACCTTCGTATTACATCGCTACCGACACACAACATTGAATCAACGAACCTATCCACATTTACGAACAGCAATGAAATGATTAGCAGCGATATATTTGCAAAGATATTGTTACCCAGCGATACAACAACAGATTTCATAAGATATATAGACCCGAACCAAAACTTTGTCATCGAAGTTTCAGGGTCACAATTCACTTCCTTTAGAATCACCTTGACTGACAGTAAAGCCCGACTGATACCATTAGCGTCCCCTACTTCAGCTAGCGACGGCAGCGTAAATTATTCTATAAGCATCAAGGTCGAAGAATTGGCACCAGCTGGTCTCCCTAATATTTTATAATCTTTATTATATAGGCTGGGTGACCGTCACCCGTAGGTGCGAAACAACCGTTATGTATTTATGTTTACCTTCTTTATATCAAACACACTTTTATCGTTCTGTTCCTGAAACCCTCAACTCAGGGTTTATCTCAACTCTATAGATATATATTAGCAGACCTATATATCTAGCAATTCCCAAACCTCGTTCAACAAGCTGCGCTATGACGTTGGAGTGCAGGGCGACTTGTTTGAATCGAAGGTATCACTTTTTAATGACGCCCACGAGCTCTCTGGGTGGTTTCTTTCTTCAATTTCTCCATTCAACTTCAACGACGAGGAAGTTGTTCCGTGGATGAACGTGGCAATCGAGCGTATGAAGGCCAACCCGGTGACCCCTCTCCCTTCGAGGTGGGGTTCCCCTTCTGGGGATGCAGCGACGCTGCGTGCACCCAAGCAGTCTTCTTCCAAGCCCAAACCCAAGCCCTACGTCCCTCCCCACAACCGCAGCGGTACGCATTCCGGTGACGTGAAGGTGGTGACGAAATACATTGATCGACACCACCACCACCACCACTTTGGGCCGACTTTTGGCAAACGTGGACGTGGGCGTAGCCATGCTTCACGTGCTACCGGCTCTGGTGGTGCACCAAAGGGTGCTTCGGACGTTTTTTACTCGTCCACCATCCCTTGCTCTCTCCTCTTTTGTTCTTCCATCGGAGGGGTCCTGCGACTTTGCGCAGGAAAGTATTTCTCCATCGCGCTCATCCAACAGCTCTGGTGGTGCGGCCGCGGCTGATAGATTCTTCCCTTCGGGTTTTAGTCAGTCAGCGGCTACAGAGGATTTTCAAAAAGAGGAATCGGACGCCTCACTTGATGAGACCCTGCTCTCATCAGGCGGTGGTGCCATTCGGTATTGCGCCCACGACTATTCCTCGGACAACAACTCGGATAATTTTACTCAGCACGAGCAGTACGATTGTGCTTCGGCATCCAGTGGCGACGAGTTTCAGGGGTTTTCTCCATCACGTGATTCCTATTCTTCTGACGGATATTGATCTCTTGCTTCGGTTATTTCGGTATTCGCATTCTAGCAGACTCCCTTAGCTGTATCTGAGAGATGCCTTCACGGTGCACGCAGCCTCACCGATCGTGGCCTCATTTTCTTTTCTCTTAGCTCCTTTACATGACTCTGGCCGTAGACGGTGGAATACAGTGTGAACGTGCAGAGATCGGACGGCACAGGTGACAGCAGCTATTGGCACGTGATTCTGGCATTGGCTCCCCAAAGATTCAGTGAGTATGATTGTGGTACAGCGAGCCTTTGCAGTAGTATTTATCCTAAGAGATCTTCAATCGTGGATGGGCACAGCCCAGTGGAAACTTGGCAGCTTTTCATTTAGCTGTTGGCCGTGTACTGTAGTTGGTTAAATCTTCAGGTCACTAGTAGCAGTAACTAGGGCATCTTAGATTTGGTGGTGAAGGGTATACACGGTGCCACCTCGTATGAGGTGGTATGCTAGAATCTGCCTATCGGGCTGTCATACTATGACAGCCTGAGATGGCAGATCTGGTAAGTCATTCTGGTGACACCGTGAACCGAAACACTCTCACCCTATATTATTCTATATGACAATATATGTTTAGCCTTTCCGAAAACGTCCGAACCGCGACACTCTGTCAAGATATCCTGCCCCCAGCCCCCCTTCGAAATCGAGCTACACGCCGCTAGAGCACGCCGACTGCACCCTACCTGCCGTCCCACCAACTCTGGGGGGTGGACCGTCATAGAGTTTATAAGGATGTCATCGTCGAAAATGCGATCGGACAGGAAAGCGAAAGCACCACAAGAACACGAGCGAAGGGAATCGGACGGGCGGTGCGATGCCTTGAAATATTATTCCGACGTAGCGCGCCGCGATGCTCGTATTTCTGAGTGTCGCCCTTCGTTGAAAGCGTCGCGTTCATGGGCTCGTGGCGCAGTGGTATCAAGGGGAGTGACTATAGTAGTGTCGGAGCTTGGTAGTATACGAGACACGACTGCAGTAACAACGCATGTGACACACCACGTAAATCAAATTGACCGCTAGATTATAGGAATCTGCACAATATTCGAAATCTGCGATGTTGACACCGAATTGAAGCTTAACTCGTAACCCGTAAGTCGGGGACATTTTGTCCCGAACTACGGAGGAATTAATAGTGGCGTCCCGAAGTTAGTCAGCATCACGTTTTCCCGGATTACGAGTTGAGGTCATCGGTGCCATGCAAAATCTATAACCTTAACTCGTAATCCGTAACCCGGAATCGAAAATCGGAACCTCTCTATTTATATTCCCCATTTAGCCCTTTCCTATTCCCGAATAACTATCCTACCTCTATTCTTAAATGGATCAGAGGGCACAACGATAACAAGCTTCATGGCAGAGTAGATATATAGAGCCGCCAAGAGCGCTTCCTTCAGAAGTGGTTTGTTATACCACGCTTCGACTGATCCGAGGAACTCCCATACTCCCTCTTTAATATGGAAGTGCCTGTTCTAGATGATGTTTGGAATCATATTAGAAAAAAAATCAACGTCTCACATCTACACACATGGAAATCCATGCAAACACAGGGTAACACGTCAGGATACTGGAGGATCACAATGTGCCACCGAATAGGGATATTTCCAACGTCACTGCCAAAGCGTTTACGGCCGCCAGACGCAAGGAGCTTCTGGGCGTCCAAGCCTCTCCGACACGATCACATAAGTTGAATATACATGTCCCCCAACATGCCCTCACTGTCTGCATGACGTAAGGTGTATCTTTACTTATATTCAACTTGAATGCCCTGGGCCTAATAATTCCCTCAACTACCTTAGAGGGGAGCAGGACATCGAGCTTAGGGGTCAGGTCGAGGCGGAATTGAAAGGGTCGCCGGCCCAAAATACTCAACCCAGAACTCTTACACTAATATCCGTGCGCTTAACCTCTTCCCCCTTGCTGAACTCAGAAATGAAATGAAGAAAGATAGTTGCTGCTACAGAAGAATAGCCATCGACGGTCTCGCTTTGGATGCCTATGCTGACCCTTTGGCGGGTAATGGCAGAAACACCTACGGCAACCCCTACTTCAATGGTAAGGACACGGCAACTGTTTTAGCGGTTGTGACTACTCTGGAACTCGGCATCAGAGCAGTGAAAACCGCACTTGGGTTTACAGGAGTTTGAATCTTCCCATTATCGCCGAAAAGTCAAGGGAAATGGTTTGCTAAAGGGTTTGAGTTGGTCATCAGACCTCACAATACTACTCCTTTCATACCGCACGGCTACTGGACTACCCGTACGTGCTGCCAGCACGGGGAGGGTGTTGCAAAGATGACGACTCGGATGTGGTTATTATAGCAATTGATACCCCAACAAGAGAAAATAAACCTGCTTCATTTCGATTGGTCTGGCACCCAGAAAATGATAGCCAGATCGTTCATCGATGCCCCACCCAAATGAAAAATTATCGAGAAGCGAATGGTACATGAATCCGCACCGAGATCTGGAGAGAGGTTTTGGATGAAAGGAAATCCCATCTTCCCTCTGTCCATGGCGTCAACCCAGCAACACCGTGAATGGTGATAATCTGTTACACTACTTCGGTGGCCACTTCAATGTACCATATATTGACGATGACTGCAAACCATTCAGGGGCACGGATGCCTGGCGGAAAGAGCTATTCGCCGTAATGGGCTATCTCCCACCAAACTTTGAAAAGGTCCTTGGTGCAATTGGAATGCATCACAAGAAAATTATTCCCCTTTTGAAAAAGCTTTCCCGAATATGTAGGCGTCACACCAGAATCAGACGAGATGCTTTTTTTAATACCGACTCCAGGATTGCAACCAATACCCTACCGACCACCACAACGGAAGATGATGCAGTACAGCGAGCAAATGAATTTCTACAAGCACTATTGGTTTAAAATCTGCTCACTACAGCTCCCCCTTTGGGAGAGCGGGGGGATGCTGACATTGTGTTTGTTGCGATACATAGATATAGATATATGAACAACCCCAAAGGTGCCCGAGTGTTAACATGATAAAAAGGAAACAATTATCACGCAGTGAGTATCCCGCTGCTCTTTAGCAAGAGAGTTGTTCCATGGGTGTCAAGATGGTGGGTGTAGCTGCGTGCTCAGGCATGTCCCTCTGAGGGGCTACCTGCACTCCCACGGCTTTGCCCATACCATCGACATAAATGTTACGAGTACTATATTATCAGACAAATCCGCGCACGTATCCTCTCATTGCATATATATTTCATCATTACATTTGCTTGCCACATCCCAGACAGATAAGATCCATCCATGATCAATAGGACACAGAATATTTGGAAATGTAAAATCTATGACCCCTCATTAGAGCCATTCTCCTTGCACACCTAAAAAGCAAGAATCCGACATTTTGAGGACAAATATCATGGTTCCTCCCAAATATGCATACAACACGTGTTCTCATGACCATGCCTTAACCACATGATCAGCGGAAGGCATGCGTATCACGCTAAGCTTGTAATGCCATCTTTGCTCTAACCCAAAAACTTATTGCAACCTACATGCGATCATTGAGCTTAACATATTAGGCCTCATCAATCTGGTCATTGCCAACATCATCTTTCTCATCTTTGGCTTCTCCCGATTCCTACACCAATACACCCACCCCACATCTACAACCTCAAATAACCACTAAGGGCGTTTATTCTCGGGTATGATACTTGACGGGAAGGTTACCTTGCGGCATAACACCTGTGTTCCAAAACACTTTTGACGATTTTCCGTTTAGTCTGGTTTCATTTATGTTTTCCTTCCAAATAGTCTTAGTATGCTGGTCGCAAATCCTGTGGCTATTGTGTGTATTTTCTTTAGCAGGTCTGTCTGCTTCTTGTTTGGCAAAAACGAGGTGGTTTTCTAGTACCTTACTTCCGTTTCCATTTAATGATCTCACTGTCATAAGTAATGTAGCCTATCCTCTCACTGCAATGTAGCCTATCCCTCTTCTTTTTGCAGTTTGATGTAAAAGGAGTTTGCTTTGTGAATTTCATTTGTAGTGCCACTTCCCATGCCACACCAGTTGTGTATATTACCTCGACCAGGGTAACCTGTTTTTCCCCTGTTCTGCCCGTTTCGCTGTGTGGTGGTATGTCACCGGTTTCAGTGTGTGGTGTTGAGTCACTTTGTTTTTTGGTGTTCTAGCCTCAAGCATGACAACATCTCCTTACTGCGATACTAAGTTCTTTCCTTGTTGTGGTCTATGGTGACTATGGTAGGACCGAGCGAGACGGGACATCAAGTCACCTCAGTCAGGTGGTGACTTTGAGGGCCCCCCCACCGTGCCGAGGGACAGTATTGTTGCACGGGTCAGGCGACTACATCGTGCAGAGCCTGGTGTTTTGCCGTGTCCGCTCTTCAACTACCACGGGGTGCTGGATACTGTTCTGGAGGAAAGCACTATGAGAACTTGGAGAGATGTGGTTGCTGAGGAGTCTCCCTGTTTGGGCGGTACTAAGGCATCTCAGGGCAGGAGCGCTAATTCCAGCACTTCCAGGAGGTCTGCTGGGAAGAAGGCAGTGCACCCGTATTCCCAGGGCAGGCACACATTTTGTTCGGCGTCACCTGTGTATAAATCGTTGGTATATGTGGCAACCATTGATGCATTCTTCCCTGGGAGGTACCCTGCTAGCCAGGCCGTCTGGGAGGCTGGCAGAGTGGAGCATCTTGGATGCGGATATGCTATATTGCTGAGGCAGTTCTGGTACACGCCCGGCGTGCAGGACCAGCACAGCTTCCTTATGGGTGGTACGTATGACATCTTGGGCTATGCTGAGATGACCATGCACCGCACTACTCCCCCAGTTGTGGACCATGGGGTCGGCAGGGAGGAGTATGAGAGCAGGATGGGCATTCTGGTGGGAGTTGATACTGCCCTCCGCAAGTTGATCGAGAAGGAGACCGTGGTGGTGAGGGGCACCTATCAGGACCTGCATCTGTGGATGGCGCGCTTAGATGTAGCCACACGGGCGGTGGTGATAGACAATTATTATTTGGAAAATAATAATTTGGGTTATTGTAGAAGCAATGCGCGCGAACCCTAAGTGTAGGGTCGCCAGGCCCGTCTGCCAGATCGATGCCACACCGTTGACTGTGGCATCGGGACGGGGGGAGTCACCGATTGCCGTGATCGGTGACACGTGACACGTCTGGGCTTGACACGAGAAGTTGGTTGTTAACAACTTTCTCAAGAGGTGTCAAGCAGTTTTTCGGAATCTCAGCCTCAGGAGCAACGCTCCATCTCTGTTCTTCCTTTCTTTTGATTCCGAAAACGTATTCGCAAAATTCTTAGATATCGGGCAGCGGATATCATATATTTTCGCTCTGTTTACGCGCGGACGTCTGGACAGTTGAAAGCTGGGCCGAGAGGAGCCTACGAAACAACCCGCAGAGAGAGACGCGGGAACGCAGACCGACATCGCAGGAGTGCACGCATCTTTGGAGGATCGCACTGACAAGAGGGACTGGTCGCACCCAGTTTTTCGTTCCCTGCAAGTGCAAGTTCAACTGTCCGTACTGGGATCCGCGTTATCCGTACGACGGCTACATCTTCCGTACGCACGAGTACCAGTGATCAAGCTGGAGGTGCCAGAGGCGGATTCATCTTTTTCCGTGCTTTGTGTGCTGGGAGCGTGAAGCATTTTCTCACGCTAAGTGGCGGACTTGGGGACCGATCTTGAACCCGCTGCGCCGTCCGCGCCGGCGGGCAGAAGTTTTTCCTGTGCGCACTGTGAGCTCAAAATATGTTGCATATGTGTATGCGATATATGTGATATGCTGTGCAGTGCTGTATGCGTCTCTGCTGGGCGTGAGTCGAGATGGCTGGCTCGACTCACGCCCATTACCTCCCCCTCACAAGAACCGTCCAGCATCCTGATTACTGGACAGATGTTACTCGCGCAAAAAATATGTTGTTCCTAACAGTAATTAGAATGCGTATGCAAAGTTATGTTGTGTTCGGTATCGGTCAGTATACCAAAAACAACAGCTGCTGCATAGTGATTTACGGGGCACTGTGCAGCTTAAGCAGGCTCGCATATGCGTCTCTCTCTCTCTCTCTCTCTCTCGCAATCTTACTTGACCCGAAAAGTTTGTATAAATGCCATTCCATACCAAATGCAGCATACGCAATCCGAAATCACTTTATTACTGTACGCAGGATTGAATTCGACATTATAATGATTTTAGCTGACGGTTAAGATGGATCAATTTAGATAGCTTTATACTGATAGTCAGAAACGATAGTTTATTGCGCCACATCGACAGACATGTCGGACGTCTGATATTTCAGACCTCTACTCGCCAATAGCACTACTCACATTCAAGGAATCAAATATCACTGAAATAGGCTATGAAATGAATTTTAAAGGTTGCAAGTAATTATCTTCGCCGTAAGATTTATTTTCATTTTATCCTGCGTCCTCAGTTTGATCCAGACTGTTTCAGATTCTTATGAATATTTATATATTATGTTATCTCATGCTCATGGTTGCTGCCAAAAATTGGCTGAAATTGGCCGATACATGCCGCTGCACACTGTTAACACAATAACATGTAACACAGACGGTGCTGTCGTTCGCTGTGACACAACGTTCGGGTGGCCACGACCGAGCGGTATGACTATTTTCGTCTCGATCAGAAAGTGGTGTGACTGGTCTGCGAGTTTTTGGGTGTATAGCATATGCCTACTGGGACCCCGACACCAGAGATGGCAAGCTTGGTAACAGAGCTCGGGAACTCCGTTATGTTGGTCACTCCGAGGTATCTACTGCTTATCTATTGTACGACGCCGAGAGTGAGAAGGTGCTACGCTCTGGAATGGTGGTGTTCTCGGAGAGACTGGACAAGCTGGGTGCTGTGGTGACATCATGGGATCCTTCGGTGCTGGCCCCATTGAAGACCAACTTCATGCTTACTGTTTTGGATGCTGAATATGTGGAGTCCCCTGTGATCCACGAGGACGCACTGGTGGTGGGAAGGAGTGCATATGTGCCGGATGGTAGTGATGAGGTGCTGGCCGTGGTGAAGTTGCAGCAGAAACAAGACACATTCTGGACTGCTCTTCGGGTGTATCTGGAGGGTTCTCCTTCCAGGTATGCTATGCTGGGCAATCTTGATCGCAGCCAAAATGATTGTTACCCTCTGTTCACGGTGGTGAGTGTGGACTCTGGTGGTGAAGAGCTGGAGATGGCGATTATACGTGCCCGGGCTCTTGAAGCACATGCATACCCGTATTGTGTGGTGCTGCTCTCGAGTTACACTGCTCTGGATCTGCCCTCGGGGATTTTCCCACTGAACAGATGTGTTTGGCCGTCTCCTCGGTAATGAGAGGTGACGGGCTGTTACCTTCGGGAGTCGCGGAGCCGAAGCCATACAAGCAGGCCTTGTCTGCCCCGGATTCAGATGAGTGGGTTGCGGCAGTGGACAAGGAGATGTCATCACTGGTGAGTGACAAGAAGGCCCTCGAGATGGTTGACTTCAGCGATGTGCCTGCATCGGCTCGTGTGTTGAACATGACTCTGATACTCAAGGTGAAGCTGACGAAGGACAGGTGGCTAGACCGCAGGAAGGGCAGAATCTGTGTGCAGGGGAACACGCAGGTCTATGGGGAAGACTACTTGGACACGTTTGCGTAGTGCACACAACTGTCATCCGCGAGGCTTGTGATTCTTCTGGCACTGAATCTGGGCTTGAAGGTGTATCACATGGACGTGGAGACAGCGTTTCTGAACTCGGAGCTCCTGGAGGTGCTGTACGTGCGGCTGCCGTCGGGGCTGCGGTATGATGGGCGCAGCTATGCTGGTTGAGGAAGGCTGAATATGGGCTGAAGCAGGCTGGTAGAGCCTGGTTTATGACCAGTAATGATTTCATAATGGGTTATGATAAAAATGGAACATGTACATTTGGGAGATGGTGGAGGACGACAAGGTGGGATCCTCTGTATTTGGAATCCTGCGAGGATACATCAGATATACTTACCAAACCTCTAGCTGCACCAAGCTTTACAGTGCACAGAACCAGACTTGGTGTGATGAACTTCCAGGAGGAGATCAATCCTCTGCCTGCATCGAGCTCTACAGTGCAATCCAAGGAGAAGATGGAGAATGAGGAATGAAGGGGCACCATCCCAAAGACTGGAGCTGGCGCATGGGCACCACCCCGATAACTGGAGCTGGAGCATGGGCACCAACCCTAAGACTGGCTCTAGCAAATGGGCACCACTCCCGAGGACTGGCAATAGACAGTCACCCTTTAGAAGGGGTGTAAGAATCTGCAATCCCTGCTGATCAGTTAGGTTTTAAAGACTGACAGTCTAGGCCCACTATAGCTCAGAGCAAGTCAAACCCTGAAGAAACCCTAAGGAACCCTAACTCTAGGGTCTCTGTGCAGTGTCTAGAAGGGTGAGAAAACTGTGATCAGATCGGAGCCGTAGGATCAGATCTGCAGGGGACGACGGTGATCATCTGATCAGGATGATAGATGATAGGGACCCGAGACCTTGCACAAACTGTGAGTCTGGAACTTCCGAAATGAACTAGAACATGCTAGCGCAAAGAACAGTGACACCTCGCGTGGTCACTAAGTGTCTATTCGCTGAGCGAACGGGCGATTAAGTTTGTGTAATGAACAGTGTTAATTGCTTTTTGCGATAATACTACACCTGATTTCCAAAACTACTGTTTCACGTCACCGTTTGAGCGTCTGAGAGTTACCGCGTTACCATGCTTTGCATCAGAACATCTGCTTCACCTCAAAATAGGGGTTTAAAAACGATGTTGAGTTGATGCTGTGGACATACCGTGTCATGTACTTTGATGTTCCATCCAGTCAATGACACTGCCAAACGAACATTTGAACCTTTCCTGCAATTATTGCCCCCGAGCAAAAAGAGAATAAGAAGCCTACATGTGACTATCTACACCGCAAGAATGCAAGCAGTGAAACGAAAGCAAATTTAATTGTGGGAGGGTGACGCCGCACCGCGCTCAGGGCCAGAGTGACGCCGCACCGCGCTCAGGGCC
>LGRX02007755.1:0-21093 GCA_001247695.2 Cymbomonas tetramitiformis
CATTGCAGCGCCCAATATCGAGGGAGAGGCCTCAAGGGCAATGCAGCGCCCGATATCGAGGGAGAGGCCTCAAGGGCAATGCAGCGCCCGATATCGAGGGAGAGGCCTCAAGGGCAATGCAGCGCCCGATATCGAGGGAGAGGCCTCAAGGGCAATGCAGCGCCCGATATCGAGGGAGAGGCCTCAAGGGCAATGCAGCGCCCGATATCGAGGGAGAGGCCTCAAGGGCAATGCAGCGCCCGATATCGAGGGAGAGGCCTCAAGGGCAATGCAGCGCCCGATATCGAAATACTGAAGTGTGGTTCATTGAGCTGTGAAGTTTTAAGGGAAAGTGATTACGCACAAACTGGTGCAGGTTGCCTTGGCCGCCTGGCATTGTTGGTATGCGTTGGTCTGGTTGATTGTTGTTGCTGAGGCGGTGGGTGAGTGACTGGGGCTTGCAGTGGGACTCGATGTACTGGGTGGCATTGTAGGTATACCAGTCGGTCCTGACGTGGTTGGTTCGCCTGACAACACATACACCCGTATATAAATGCAAAGAATAGTCATGATTAACTGTGCATTTTCTGCCAAGTGCACCCTCTCGGAACTTCATATAAACGCGAAGTGTACAGCTGAATGTCCAATCGATCTCATTATATTCGGGTCTAAGGGCACACCAACTCTCTGTGCGTCTCGACTTTTTCCCGTACCTACTACAGCAAACATATGCCAAAACACACCGTCTCTTGCATAGTTCAGAGCAGAACTCTAACGTCACGTAACGTCATATCTCCACCCCTTCTCGGTATCGTCCACATGTTCCTGTTATAATGGCGGCACTCCATGCAGCCTTTGATGGGCCGTCTTCCGCAAGTTTCGAGAGTGCTGGTCCCTGGATGCACGTAGCAATCTATAATTGCATATGAACAAATAAAATGCGCTCACTATTGAACAATCCAACCTACTATCAAATATAAAGAGGTACACCGTATGTTTTCAAACAGGCGGACACAGACGTGATGGCTGCTATCCGTTGCAAACAAACATCGCTGGATGCATTGTCTTTCACGGGTGGGTCTCTTCTCACCCGTCTCAACCCGGTTTGTCTTGCTTTTGGCATTCACAGAGGGATGGATCTGAAGTCCTCGAACATCGATTTTAATGTGCGGAACACGAATGGCAAGTTCATTTGACCATCAGATGCAATGCTCATGTCGAAATGGGGTGGAGGCTAGGGGGGTTGAGAATAAGTTGCGACTAGTTTGATATTCCAAAACACGCCGACGTTTGCATAGTTTAGAGCATAAATCTAACGTAATATCTCCACCTCTTCATGGGATCGTCCACGTCTTCATGTTATAATGTCAGAACACCAAGCAGTATTTGATGGGCCGTCTTCAACAAGTTTTGAGGGTGCCGGTCCCTGGATGCGAGTAGTAATCTACTATTACATATGAACAAATGAAACACGCCAACCATTGAACAATCCAGCCTACAGTACTATCAAATATAAAGAGGTACACATGCGGAGTAATCGCAAATCGTGCAATGTTTCGAAAATGGGATGAACTGAGTGCCGCACCAGTTATTGGGCAGTCTTGATTCAGGGAGGTCCCCGCAGTACTAGACACCTCAACGTTTTCCGGAATGGTCCCACAAAGACCATTATTGTAGGACACGTCCCTGCAGAATATAACATACACTATAGTCATCGAGATTTATGCTGAAGTCCGGGAACCGTGTGATAATCTGCTGTGCCACTCTCTAGAATCATGACAAGACTAAGCGGCTTACTTGGGGTAAAGCCATCGTGCTTCCGGGTTCCCTTCGTGGCTGAGAGGCATTCAAAGAAAACTGAAGGATGCATGACGGTACATCGACTCCGTACAAATGTGGGTGGCAGTACACAAATGCCACACAATATGACAGTAAGAAAACAGGACTCCTTCCAGTGGAGGTATGAAGGTGCATAACGTTATGACCTGCCCACTCAAACTTTCTATGACTCAAACAAGGCTACCCACGCTTTGCCCCTGGGGGAGGGGGGGGGCAGCAGAGAACATTGATTTAGCAGAGATCAGGGGCAAAGCGTTCCTTGGGGGGTAGGACCGGGGGACTCGGCGCTCTTCGTCATGGAGAAGGTGACGGGCAGGCGGGCATCGACGGTGCCCATGACACACGATGCATTTGTGACGGGCATCAAGTCCCTGGCGGAGCGGGTGGGGCTGAACCCGGCCAGCTACGCAAGGCATTCATTGCAGAGGGGCGGGGCGACTGCGGCCATGCGCCTGGACGTGAACTCCATCTACATTGAGATGCAAAGGGACTGGAAGAGCGACTGCTTCGAGCGCTACTGCGAGCTCGACACCGAGCAGAGGCTCATCCTTCCCGGGGCCATGACAGAGGCCGCAGCTGTTGTCGATAGGTGACTCGCTCGTGCATTCGGGCCTCCCATGCCCCCGTTTGGGTGAGTGTGTCCAGGGCCCCAGAGAATACCCTGGACTCTGTCAGGAGAGCCCCTGCTAGGTGCAGGATTGGGTGGAGGCTGCTGCTGCCGAAGCTTCTGCGCTCCTGGGAGGAAGCTACTGTCCGTTAGCCGTGAAGCCAGAGGGCTTAGCCAGAGAGGCTTAGGCACGGACGTAGCCGCGCAGCTTCGAAGCAGCAGCCTGCTCCCTGACAGACTGTGAGACACTCATTCAGCCAAAGGCTCGGGAGTAATGGTGACAGACAGAGGAGAGCTGGCCAGAGAGGCTAGAGAATCGGGAGAGACTCGCCAGAGAGGCTAGAGCATCGGGAGAGACTCGCCAGAGAGGCTAGAGCACCGAGAGAAAAGCTAGCCAGTGAGGCCGTGCCTTGGAGGGGAGAAGAGAGGAATACGACTTGCTAGAGTAAATGGAATTTAATCAAACCGGCAAGCATCCATTCCTGCTCGTTTCTTGCAGGGCCGTTGCTTGTGTGCACCCTGCTTGCATTTCGGATCAGGAATAACGACGAGAACATCAAAAGCAGCAGATACGGCCAGCTACCGGAGGCTGCCGTGTGACATGAACAGAAAGTTCAGAGCGAACGAGTGGATTGCTTGTGCCTTGGGGCACGTGGGTTGTGTGTCTCCCGAGGGAGCCCATTATTACACAGCCCACTGCACCCGGAAGGGTGCCGCTACCTGCTCACGTGCTGTGGGGGTAGTGCAACACGCCGGCATGGTCTACTACTTCGGGTGGATGGCACCGGGATGGCAGCAGACAGCAGCACCGGAGGAGTTGTAGAGTGCCGGCACAAATATATGAAATATGGCAATGAATAATCCGTGTGCAACGAAAAGAAATGTTTAAATTGGAGCATCGTGGAATTTGAGTGCTGTCTGCCACGTGTGATCTACGACCCTAGACAGTGCTTGCAGCCCTAGATTGGTGAAGATTCGTGTCACGTGTAGTGTCACAACAACTAGACAAAAAGCCCGGGAAGCCTCATCGGCTTCAGCTCTGTTCTTTTGCCTTCCGTTCCCACCCAGACCAGGAAGCTCTGTTCAATTTGCAGAGGAGCAATTGCACTAAAATCCATACGGCTAGACTTTCACTGACCTATGAAGTCTGGCCAGCAGGCTCATACAACACCGGTCAGAGAAAAGCTATTTGAAACGCAATGGATGGCAGGCATTGTGCCTTTTGGCAATGAATGCAAAATCGCTGGCAGCCTTCAACGGCTCGAGCCAATCGGTTTACCTCGCGACTGTACCTTCGCAAGCTACGTTTCATGCTAGCCAGCAAGCGGGACTGGGAGGCGAAGCTGAAGCTGACTCGGCAGTCGTTCCACGACGTGAAATCTCTGCAAAGAGTACATGAAGCACTTCTTCAGGTGGATGACACCGTCGGGAAGTTGTGGGTGAAGCCTCAGTGTACCGACAAGTTATCTCTGATCAAATTTGTGTTTGTGGCAAAAAGGGATTTATTCAAATTGGAGCGCAGCGGAATTCTAGTGGTTTCTGCCATGTGTGATCTCACTGTACTGTAATTAGGACCAACCCGACCCGACAGTCGTCTGTACCGACGTTTTGGGTCACCTCATTAGATTCTGAAACGAGCCATGAGTCTCGGGATCCTATTCGGCTTCAGCTATGTTCGTATGCCTTCACCACCCACCCAACCCAGGAATCACTGTTCACTTTGCAGAGGAGGAAATGCCATTCATAAAACAGATTTAATCCCCAGGCACGTGCCCCCTGCGGTCGATCCCCGTCGCCAGTAGTATTTGCAAGCCAGCCTCCCTCCGTCCCATCCCCAGCCATATCCCACAGGATCCCCAAATGCAATGCTGACCAATGCCATGTGCGTCAGTGGAGTCGTCTTTCCCTTAGTGTTTCTTGCCACGCACTTACATGTTTTGCATCGCCGTGAGCTCTCCCAGCTCCGTGGGCACCGTGCCCGTCAAGCTGTTGAGATAAAGGTTCCTGAATCCGCGCCCGCCCGGTTCCCGCCCCACCGCTTTCACTCGCCGCCGTTGCACTTTTGCCGCCAACTTTTGCTGTCAGCCCGCACCGCAAGGTAGTCATCCAGCCGGCATGTCATGTGCCACGTGCAGCACTCAACGTATACTACGATCAGTGAGCCGTGGGCCGTGGAAAGGTCTGTCGGCGACAAAGCAAGATCGCCGTGCGACATTCGGCTCCATCAGAGTGCAGTGGCGGATCATTAAGTATTCATCATCGCATTACCTGACACCTGACAACGACAGCAGGCTCGGAATGAAGAATGGCTGCAGGATGCTTCGACGAGAACAGCAAAAGCAGCAGACACGGCCAGCTACTGGTGGCTGCCGTGTGACATCAAGAGGCAGTTCAGAGCCGTTGATCCGAACGAGTGGATTGCTTGTGCCTTGGGGCACGTGGGTTGTGTGTCTCCCGAGGGAGGGCATTCCACATCCCACATCACCCGGAAGGGTGCCGCTACCTGCTCACGTGCTGTGGGGGTAGTGCAACATGCCAGCATGGTCTACTACTTCGGGTGGATGGCACCGGGATGACAGCAGACAGCAGCACCGGAGGAGTTGTAGAGTGCCGACAAAAATCTCTGAGATATGGCAATGAATTATCCCTGTTCAAAAGAAATGTTTGAATCGGATCATCGTGGAATTTGAGTGGTGTCTGCCACGTGTGATCTACGACCCTAGTCAGTGCTTGCAGCCCTAGTGAAGATTCGTGTCACTTGTAGTGTCACAACAACTAGACAAAAAGCCCGGGAAGCCGCATCGGCTTCAGCTCTGTTCTTTTACCTTCCCTGCCCACCCAGACCAGGAAGCTCTGTTCACTTTGCAGAGGACATTTCGGGAAAATTCCATACGGCTAGACTTTCACTGACCTATGAAGTCTGGCCAGCAGCTTAGACAACACCGGTCAGACAAAAGCTATTTGAAACGTAATGGATGGCAGGCATTGTGCCTTTTGGCAATGAATGCAAAATCGCTGGCAGCCTTCAACGGCTCGAGCCAATCGGTTTACCTCGCGGTACCGGCTGCGCGACTGTACCTTCGCAAGCTACGTTTCATGCTAGCCAGCAAGCGGGACTGGGAGGCGAAGCTGAAGCTGACTCGGCAGCCGTTCCACGACGTGAAATCTCTGCAAAGAGTGCATGAAGTACTTCTTCAGGAGGATGACACCGTCGGGAAGTTGTGGGTGAAGCCTCAGTGTACCGACAAGTTATCTCTGATCAAATTTGTGTTTGTGGCAAAAAGGGATTTATTCAAATTGGAGCGCAGCGGAATTTTAGTGGTTTCTACCATGTGTGATCTCACTGTACTGTAACTAGGACCAACCCGACCCGACAGTCGTCTGTACCGACGTTTCGGGTCACCTCATTAGATTCTGAAACGAGACATGAGTCTCGGGATCCTATTCGGCTTCAGCTATGTTCGTATGCCTTCACCACCCACCCAACCCAGGAATCACTGTTCACTTTGCAGAGGAGGAAATGCCATTCATAAAACAGACTTAATCCCCAGGCACGTGCCTCCTGCGGTCGATCCCCGTCGCCAGTAGTATTTGCAAGCCAGCCTCCCTCCGTCCCATCCCCAGCCCTATCCCACAGGATCCTTAAATGCAATGCTGACCAATGCCATGTGCGTCAGTGGAGTTGTCTTTCCCTTGGTGTTTCTTGCCACGCACTTACATGTTTTGCATCGCCGTGAGCTCTCCCAGCTCCGTGGGCACCGTGCCAGTCAAGCTGTTGGAGTTAAGGTACCTGAATCCGCGCCCGCCCGGTTCCCGCCCCGCCGCTTTCACTCGCCGCCGTTGCACTTTTGACGCCACCTTGTGCTCTCAGCCCGCACCGTAAGGTAGTCAACCAGCCGGCATGTCGCTCCCCGCGTGCAGCACTCAGCGTATACTACGATCAATCAGCCGTGGGCCGTGGAAAGGTCTGTCGGTGACAAAGTAACATCACCGTGCGACATTCGGCTCCATCAGAGTTCAGTGGCGGATCATCAAGTATTCATCATTGCACTACCTGACACCTGCCACCGAGATAACGGCGTGTCTGAACTGGTCATCAGCACATGCGATCATGGACACTTACGAATCAATTCAATATGATCAGTTTTCAGCAGCGGTTCGGCTCGTCAATCTCGATGCTATTGCCTATCATGATATCGACGTCACAGAAACATATACATCCTCTCACGGCACACTGCACAAGTAACACCGCCATTCATATTGTGTCAGAACATCGAGCACAACAAGAGATCTGCCTCCTATACATAGACGGATCATACTCAGGAGCATCCCCCAAAGAGACCCAATCGGAAGAATCCCTGGCCGCCACATATGCACGAATCAAAGCATCCCTCGAGGCAGCCTAATCAGATCAATCAGGCTTGACCGCGGCATTGAAAACACCTCAGAGCATGTGCCAGCTACCGACCCCCGACAAGCTATTCCCACACACAACTCAACAGTTGCCGCAACAGCTTTGTACACTAATGATGCAGCCGAGCGTTTCAAATGCACCCTCCAACCTCACAACGCAACGTATTCCCGCTGTGAGACCCTTGCCAGGCCCAGTTTGCGTCGTCCACATCCTTTACTGAATGGCCTGCCTGCACAAGTATCCCGCATACGTGGAAAGGTCTGTTTGGCAACACGGCAGTGCGCACGAGGTGTGGTTGTATATGTCGGAGTGCACAACTCAACGTCCACTACGATCAGTAGTATTTGCAAGCGAGCCTCCCTCCATCCCATCGCCAGCCCTATCCCACAGGATCCCCAAATGCAATGCTGACCAATGCCATGTGCGTCAGTGGAGTCGTCTTCCCTTAGTGTTTCCTGCCAGGCACTTACATGTGTTGCATCGCCGTGAGCTCTCCCAGCTCCGTGGGCACCGTGCCCGTCAAGCTGTTGGAGTTAGGGTCCCTGAATCCGCGCCCGCCCGGTTCCCGCCCCACCGCTGTCACTTGCAGTCGTTGCACTTTTGCCGTCACCTTGTACTCTCAGCCCGCACCGCAAGGTAATCATCCAGCCGGCAGGTCACGTCCCACGTGCAGCCCTCAATGTATACTACGATCAGTGAGCCGTGGGCCGTGGAAAGGTCTGTCGGCGACAAAGTGACATCGCCGTGCGACATTCGGCTCCATCAGAGTACAATGGCGGATCATCAAGTATTCATCATTGCATTTCCTAAAACATGACGACGACAGCAGGCTCGGAATGAACAATGGCTGCATGATGCTTCGGAGAGTCCATCAAAAGCAGCAGACACGGCCAGCTGCCTGAGGCTGCCGTGCGACATGAAGAGAAAGTTCAGAGCCGTTGATGCGAACGCGTGGATTGCGTGTGCCTTGGGGGACGTGTGTTGTGACTCTCCCGAGGGAGGGCATTGCTACACAGCCCACAGCACCCGGAAGGGTGCCGCTACCTGCTCACGTGCAGTGGGGGTAGTGCAACACGCCGGCATGGTCTACTACTTCGGGTGGATGGCACCGGGATGGCAGCAGACAGCAGCACCGGAGGATTTTAGAGTGCCGACACAAATCTCTGAGATATGGTAAAGAATGATCCGTGTGCAAAGAAATGTTTAAATCGGATTATCGTGGAATTTGAGTGGTGTCTGCCACGTGTGATCTACGACCCTAGACAGTGTTTGCAGCCCTAGTGGCGATTCGTGTCACGTGTAGTGTCACAACAACTAGACAAAAAGCCCGGGAAGCCTCATCGGCTTCAGCTCTGTTCTTTTGCCTTCCCTGCCCACCCAGGACAGGAATCTCTGTTCACTTTGCAGAGGAGCAGTTCCACTGAAATCCATACGGCTAAACTTTCATTGACCAATTAGGTCTGATCAGCAGGCTCAGACAACACCGGTCATACAAAAGCTATTTGAAACGTAATGGATGGCAGGCAGTGTGCCTTTTGGCAATGAATGCAAAATTGCTGGCAGCCGTCAATGGCCTGAGCCAATCGGTTTACCTCGCGGTACCGGCTGCGTGACTGTGCCTTCGCAAGCAATATTTCATGCTGGCCAGCAAGCGGGACTGGGAGGCGAAGCTGAAGCTGACTCGGCAGCCGTTCTACGACGTGAAATCTCTGCAAAGAGTACATGAAGCACTTCTTCGAGTGGATGACACCGTCGGGAAGTTGTGGGTGAAGCCTCAGATCAAATTTGTGTTTGTGGCAAAAAGGGATCTGTTCAAATTGGAGCGCAGCGGAATTTTAGTGGTTTCTACCATGTGTGATCTCACTGTACTGTAACTAGGACCAACCCGACCCGACAGTCGTCTGTACCGACGTTTCGGGTCACCTCATTAGATTCGAATACTAGACACGAGTCCCGGGATTCTATACGGCTTCAGATATGTTCGTATGCCTTCACCACCCACCCAACCCAGGAATCACTGTTCACTTTGCAGAGGAGGAAATGCCATTCATAAAACAGACTTAATCCCAAGGCACGTGCTCCCTGCAGTCGATCCCCGTGGCCAGTAGTATTTGCAAGCCAGCCTCCCTACGTCCCATTGCCAGCCCTATCCCACAGGATCCCCAACTGCAATGCTGACCAATGCCATGTGCGTCAGTGGAGTCGTCTTTCCCTTAGTGTTTCTTGCCACGCACTTACATTAGAGTCATCGCCGTGAGCTCTCCCAGCTCCCTGGGCACCGTGCCCGTCAAGCTGTTGGAGGTAAGGTACCTGAATCCGCGCCCGCCCGGTTCCCGCCCCACCGCTTTCACTCGCCGCCGTTGCACTTTTGCCGCCACCTTGTGCTCTCAGCCCGCACCGCAAGGTAGTCAACCAGCCGGTATGTCGCGCCCCACGTGCAGCACTCAGCGTATACTACGATCAATCAGCCGTGGGCCGTGGAAAAGTCTGCCGGTGACAAAGTAACATCACCGTGCGACATTCGGCTCCATCAGAGTTCAGTGGCGGATCATCAAGTATTCCTCATTGCACTACCTGACACCTGCCACCGAGATAACGGCGTGTCTGAACTGGTCATCAGCACATGCGATCATGGACACTTACGAATCAATTCAATATGATCAGTTTTCAGCAGCGTTCCGGCTCGTCAATCTCGATGCTATTGACTATCATGATATCAACGTCACAGAAACATATACATCCTCTCACGGCACACTGCACAAGTAACACCGCCATTCATATTGTGTCAGAACATCGAGCACAACAAGAGATCTGCCTCCTATACATAGACGGATCATACTCAGGAGCATCCCCCCAAGAGACCCAATCGGAAGAATCCCTGGCCGCCACATATGCACGAATCAAAGCATCCCTCGAGGCAGCCCAATCAGATCAATCATGCTTGGCCGCGGCATTGAAAACACCTCAGAGCATGTGCCAGCTACCGACCCCCGGCAAGCTATTCCCGCAAACAACTCAACAGTTGCCGCAACAGCTTTGTACACTAATGATGCAGCCGAGCGTTTCAAATGCACCCTCCAACCTCACAACGCAACGTATTCCCGCTGTGAGACCCTTGCCAGGCCCAGTTTGCGTCGTCCACATCCTTTACTGAATGGCCTGCCTGCACAAGTATCCCGCATACGTGGAAAGGTCTGTTTGGCAACACGGCAGTGTGCACGAGATGTGGCTGTATAAGTCGGAGTGCACAAATCAACGTCCACTACGATCAGTAGTATTTGCAAGCGAGCCTCCCTCCGTCCCATCTCCAGCCCTGTCCCACAAGATCCCCAAATGCAATGCTGACCAATGCCATGTGCGTCAGTGGAGTCGTCTTTCCCTTAGTGTTTCTTGCCACGCACTTACATGTGTTGCATCGCCGTGAGCTCTCCCAGCTCCGTGGGCACCGTGCCCGTCAAGCTGTTGGAGCTAAGGTCCCTGAATCCACGCCCGCCCGGTTCCCGCCCCACCGCTTTCACTCGCCGCCGTTGCACTTTTGCCGCCACCTTGTACTCTCAGCCCGCACCGCAGGGTAGTCATCCGGCCAGCGTGTCACGTCCCACGTGCAGCACTCAACGTATACTACGATCAGTGAGCCGTGGGCCATGGAAAGGTCTGTCGGCGACAAAGCAAGATCGCCGTGCGACATTTGGCTCCATCAGAGTGCAGTGGCGGATCATCAAGTATTCATCATCGCATTACCTGACACCTGACAACGACAGCAGGCTCGGGATGAAGAATGGCTGCAGGATGCTTCGACGAGAACAGCAAAAGCAGCAGACACGGCCAACTACTGGAGGCTGCCGTGTGACATCAAGAGGCAGTTCAGAGCAGTTGATCCGAACGAGTGGATTGCTTGTGCCTTGGGGCACGTGGGTTGTGTGTCCCCCGAGGGAGGGCATTCCACATCCCACAGCACCCGGAAGGGTGCCGCTACCTGCTCACGTGCTGTGGGGGTAGTGATGGAGAAGGTATGCTTCTTCAGAGGGTGGGTCCAGCTGTCTTTGGCAGTATATGACTACAATCGACCCCACAGCAATAGCAGACGCCAGCATGGTCTACTACTTCGGGTGGATGGCACCGGGATGGCAGCAGACAGCAGCACCGGAGGAGTTGTAGAGTGCCGACAAAAATCTCTGAGATATGGCAATGAATTATCCCTGTTCAAAAGAAATGTTTAAATCGGATCATCGTGGAATTTGAGTGGTGTCTGCCACGTGTGATCTACGACCCTAGACAGTGCTTGCAGCCCTAGTGAAGATTCGTGTCACTTGTAGTGTCACAACAACTAGACAAAAAGCCCGGGAAGCCGCATCGGCTTCAGCTCTGTTCTTTTACCTTCCCTGCCCACCCAGGCCAGGAATCTCTGTTCACTTTGCAGAGGACATTTCGGGAAAATTCCATACGGCTAGACTTTCACTGACCTATGAAGTCTGGCCAGCAGCTCAGACAACACCTGTCAGACAAAAGCTATTTGAAACGTAATGGATGGCAGGCATTGTGCCTTTTGGCAGTGAATGCAAAATCGCTGGCAGCCTTCAACGGCTCGAGCCAATCGGTTTACCTCGCGGTACCGGCTGCGCGACTGTACCTTCGCAAGCTACGTTTCATGCTAGCCAGCAAGCGGGACTGGGAAGCGAAGCTGAAGCTGACTCGGCAGCCGTTCTACGACGTGAAATCTCTGCAAAGAGTACATGAAGCACTTCTTCAGGAGGATGACACCGTCGGGTAGTGGTGGGTGAACCTCAGTGTACCGACAAGTTATCTCTGATCAAATTTGTGTTTGTGGCAAAAAGGGATTTATTCAAATTGGAGCGCAGCGGAAATTTTAGTGGTTCCTGCCATGTGTGATCTCACTGTACTGTAACTAGGACCAACCCGACCCGACAGTCGTCTGTACCGACGTTTCGGGTCACCTCATTAGATTCTGAAACGAGACATGAGTCTCGGGATCCTATTCGGCTTCACCTATGTTCGCATGCCTTCACCACCCACCCAACCCAGGAATCACTGTTCACTTTGCAGAGGAGGAAATGCCATTCATAAAACAGACTTAATCCCCAGGCACGTGCCCCCTGCGGTCGATCCCCGTCGCCAGTAGTATTTGCAAGCGAGCCTCCCTCCGTCCCATCCCCAGCCCTATCCCACAGGATCCCCAAATGCAATGCTGACCAATGCCATGTGCGTCAGTGGAGTCGTTTTCCTTTAGTGTTTCTTGCCACGCACTTACATGTGTTGCATCGCCGTGAGCTCTCCCAGCTCCGTGGGCACCGTGCCAGTCAAGCTGTTGGAATTAAGGTTCCTGAATCCGCGCCCGCCCGGTTCCCGCCCCACCGCTTTCACTCGCCGCCGTTGCACTTTTGCCGCCACCTTGTGCTCTCAGCCCGCACTGCAAGGTAGTCATCCAGCCGGCATGTTGCGCCCCACGTGCAGCACTCGATGTATACTACGATCAGTGAGCCGTGGGCCGTGGAAAGGTCTGTCGGTGACAAAGTAACATCACCGTGCGACATTCGGCTCCATCAGAGTTCAGTGGCGGATCATCAAGTATTCATCATTGCATTACCTGACACCTGTCACCGAGATCACGGCGTGTCTGAACTGGTCATCAGAACATGCGATCATGGACACTTACGAATCAATTCAATATGATCAGTTTTCAGCAGCGGTTCGGTTCGTCAATCTCGATGTTATTGCCTCTCATGAAAAGAACGTCACAGAAAAACATATACATCCTCTCACGGCACACTGCACAAGTAACACCGCCATTCATATTGTGTCAGAACATCGAGCACAACAAGAGATCTGCCTCCTATACATAGACGGATCATACTCAGGAGCATCCCCCCAAGAGACACAATCGAAAGAATCCCTGGCCGCCACATATGCACGAATCAAAGCATCCCTCGAGGCAGCCCAATCAGATCAATCAGGCTTGGCCGCGGCATTGCCAACACCTCAGAGCATGTGCCAGCTACCGGCCCCCGACAAGCTATTCCCACACACAACTCAACAGTTGCCGCAACAGCTTTGTACACTAATGATGCAGCCGAGCGTTTCAAATGCACCCTCCAACCTCACAACGCAACGTATTCCCGCTGTGAGACCCTTGCCAGGCCCAGTTTGCGCCGTCCACATCCTTCCATGAATGGCCTACCTGCACAAGTATCCCGCATACGTGGAAAGGTCTGTTTGGCAGTGCGCACGAGGTGTGGTTGTATATGTCGGAGTGCACAACTCAACGTCCACTACGATCAGCAGTATTTGCAAGCGAGCCTCCCTCCGTCCCATCTCCAGCCCTATACCATAGGATCCCCAAATGCAATGCTGACCAATGCCATGTGCGTCAGTGGAGTCGTCTTTCCCTTAGTGTTTCCTGCCAGGCACTTACATGTTTTGCATCGCCGCGAGCTCTCCCAGCTCCGTGGGCACCGTGCCCGTCAAGCTGTTGGAGTTAAGGTCCCTGAATCCGCGCCCGCCCGGTTCCCGCCCCACCGCTTTAACTTGCAGTCGTTGCACTTTTGCCGTCACCTTGTACTCTCAGCCCGCACCGCAAGGTAGTCATCCAGCCGGCAGGTCACGTCCGACGTGCAGCACTCAATGTATACTACGATCAGTGAGCCGTGGGCCGTGGAAAGGTCTGTCGGCGACAAAGTGGCATCGCCGTGCGACATTCGGCTCCATCAGAGTGCAATGGCAGATCATCAAGTATTCATCATCGCATTTCCTAAAACATGACAACGACAGCAGGCTCGGGATGAAAAATGGCTGCTGGATGCTTCGAAGAGAACATCAAAAGCAGCAGACACGGCCAGCTACTGGAGGCTGCCGTGTGACATGAAGAGAAAGTTCAGAGCCGTTGATGCGAACTCGCGGATTGCTTGTGCCTTGGGGGACGTGTGTTGTGACTCTCCCGAGGAAGGGCATTCCACAGCCCACAGCACCCGGAAGGGCGCCGCTACCTGCCCACGTGCAGTGGGGGTAGTGCAACACGCCGGCATGGTCTACTACTTCGGGTGGATGGCACCGGGATGGCAGCAAACAGCAGCACCAAAGGAGTTTAGAGTGCCGACACAAATCTCTGAGATACGGTAAAGAATGATCCGTGTGCAAAGAAATGTTTACATCGGATCATCGTGGAATTTGAGTGGTGTCTGCCACGTGTGATCTACGACCCTAGACAGTGTTTGCAGCCCTAGTGGCGATTCGTGTCACTTGTAGTGTCACAACAACTAGACAAAAAGCCCGGGAAGCCGCATCGGCTTCAGCTCTGTTCTTTTGCCTTCCCTGCCCACCCAGACCATGAATCTCTGTTCACTTTGCAGAGGAGCAGTTCCATTGAAATCCATACGGCTAGACTTTCATTGACCTAATAGGTCATGCCAGCAGGCTCAGACAACACCGGTCAGAGAAAAGCTATTTGAAACGTAATGGATGGCAGGCATTGTGCCTTTTGGCAATGAATGCAAAATCGCTGGCAGCCGTCAATGGCCTGAGCCAATCGGTTTACCTCGCGGTACCGGCTGCGCGGCTGTGCCTTCGCAAGCTATATTTCGTGCTGGCCAGCAAGCGGGACTGGGAGGCGAAGCTGAAGCTGACTCGGCAGCCGTTCTACGACGTGAAATCTCTGCAAAGAGTACATGAAGCACTTCTTCGAGTGGATGACACCGTCGGGTAGTTGTGGGTGAAGCCGCAGTGTACCGACAAGTTATCTCTGATCAAATTTATGTTTGTAGCAAAAAGGGATCTGTTCAAATTGGAGCGCAGCGGAATTTTAGTGGTTTCTACCATGGGCGATCTCACTGTACTGTAACTAGGACTAACCCGACCCGACAGTCGTCTGTACCGACGTTTCGGGTCACCTCATTAGATTCGAATACTAGACACGAGTCCCGGGATTCTATACGGCTTCAGATATGTTCGTATGCCTTCACCACCCACCCAACCCAGTAATATCTGTTCAATTTGCAGAGGAGGAAATGCCATTCATAAAACAGACGTAATCCCAGTATATGGATATATGGAGATCACGGCGTGTCTGAACTGGTCATCAGCACATGCGATCATGGACACTTACGAATCAATTCAATATGATCAGTTTTCAGCAGCGGTTCGGTTCGTCAATCTCGATGCTATTGCCTATCATGAAAAGAACGTCGCAGAATGGTATACATCCTCTCACGGCACACTGCACAAGTAACACCGCCATTCATATTGTGTCAGAACATCGAGCACAACAAGAGATCTGCCTCCTATACATAGACGGATCATACTCAGGAGCATCCCCCAAAGAGACACAATCGGAAGAATCCCTGGCCGCCACATATGCACGAATCAAAGCATCACTCGAGGCAGCCCAATGAGATCAATCATGCTTGACCGCGGCATTGAAAACACCTCAGAGCATGTGCCAGCAACCGACCGACCCCCGGCAAGCTATTCCCACACAAAACTCAACAGTTGCCGCAACAGCTTTCTACACCAATGATGCAGCCGAGCGTTTCAAATGCACTCTCCAATCTCACAACGCAACGTATTCCCGCTGTGAGACCCTTGCCAGGCCCAGTTTGCGTCGTCCACATCCTTTACTGAATGGCCTGCCTGCACAAGTATCCCGCATACGTGTAAAGGTCTGTTTGGCAACACGGAAGTGCGCACGAGATGTGGCTGTATATGTCAGAGTGCACAAATCAACGTCCACTACGATCAGTAGTAACTGCAAGCGAGCCTCTCTCCGTCCCATCGCCAGCCCAATCCCACAGGATCCCCAAATGCAATGCTGACCAATGCCATGTGCGTCAGTGGAGTCGTCTTTCCCTTAGTGTTTCTTGCCAAGCACTTACATGTTTTGCATCGCCGTGAGCTCTCCCAGCTCCGTGGGCACCGTGCCCGTCAAGCTGTTGAAGTTAAGGTACCTGAATCCGCGCCCGCCCGGTTCCCGCCCCACCGCTTTCACTCGCCGCCGTTGCACTTTTGCCGCCACCTTGTGCTCTCAGCCCGCACCGCAAGGTAATCATCCAGCCAGCATGTCCCGTCCCACGTGCAGCACTCGATGTATACTACGATCAGTGAGCCGTGGGCCGTGGAAAGGTCTGTCGGCGACAAAGCAAGATTGCCGTGCGACATTTGGCTCCATCAGAGTGCAGTGGCGGATCATCAAGTATTCATCATCGCATTACCTGACACCTGACAACGACAGTAGGCTCGGAATGAAGAATGGCTGCAGGATGCTTGGACGAGAACATCAAAAGCAGCAGACACGCCCAGCTACCGGAGGCTGCCGTGTGACATCAAGAGGCAGTTCAGAACCGTTGATGCGAACGAGTGCATTGTGTGTGCCTTGGGGCACGTGGGTTGTGTGTCCCCCGAGGGAGGGCATTCAACATCCCACAGCACCCGGAAGGGTGCTGCTACCTGCTCACGTGCTGTGGGGGTAGTGATGATGGAGAAGGTATGCTTCTTCAGAGGGTGGGTCCAGCTGTCTTTGGAAGTATATAACTACAATCGACCCCACAGCAATAGCAGACGCCAGCATGGTCTACTACTTCGGGTGGATGGCACCGGGATGGCAGCAGACAGCAGCACCGGAGGAGTTGTAGAGTGCCGACAAAAATCTCTGAGATATGGCAATGAATTATCCCTGTTCAAAAGAAATGTTTGAATCGGATCATCGTGGAATTTGAGTGGTGTCTGCCACGTGTGATCTACGACCCTATACAGTGCTTGCAGCCCTACAGTGAAGATTCGTGTCACCTGTAGTGTCACAACAACTAGACAAAAAGCCCGGGAAGCCGCATCGGCTTCAGCTCTGTTCTTTTACCTTCCCTGCCCACCCAGGCCAGGAATCTCTGTTCACTTTGCAGAGGACATTTCGGGAAAATTCCATACGGCTAGACTTTCACTGACCTATGAAGTCTGGCCAGCAGGCTCAGACAACACCTGTCAGACAAAAGCTATTTGAAACGTAATGGATGGCAGGCATTGTGCCTTTTGGCAGTGAATGCAAAATCGCTGGCAGCCTTCAACGGCTCGAGCCAATCGGTTTACCTCGCGGTACCGGCTGCGCGACTGTACCTTCGCAAGCTACGTTTCATGCTAGCCAGCAAGCGGGACTGGGAGGCGAAGCTGAAGCTGACTCGGCAGACGTTCCACGACGTGAAATCTCTGCAAAGAGTACATGAAGCACTTCTTCAGGAGGATGACACCGTCGGGTAGTGGTGGGTGAAGCCTCAGTGTACCGACAAGTTATCTCTGATCAAATTTGTGTTTGTGGCAAAAAGAGATTTATTCAAATTGGAGCGCAGCGGAATTTTAGTGGTTTCTGCCATGTGTGATCTCACTGTACTGTAATTAGGACCAACCCGACCCGACAGTCGTCTGTACCGACGTTTCGGGTCACCTCATTAGATTCTGAAACAAGACAAGAGTCTCGGGATCCTATTCGGCTTCACCTATGATCGTATGCCTTCACCACCCACCCAACCCAGGAATCACTGTTCACTTTGCAGAGGAGGAAATGCCATTCATAAAACAGACTTAATCCCAAGGCACGTGCCCCCTGCAGTCGATCCCCGTCGCCAGTAGTATTTGCAAGCGAGCCTTTGTCCGTGCCATTGCCAGCCCTATCCAACGTGATCCCCAAATGCAATGCTGACCAATGCCATGTGCGTCAGTGGAGTCGTCTTTCCCTTAGTGTTTCTTGCCACGCACTTACATGTTTTGCATCGCCGTGAGCTCTCCCAGCTCCGTGGGCACCGTGCCAGTCAAGCTGTTGGTATAAAGGTTCCTGAATCCGCGCCCGCCCGGTTCCCGCCCCACCGCTTTCACTCGCCGCCGTTGCACTTTTGCCGCCAACTTGTGCTCTCAGCCCGCACCGCAAGGTAGTCATCCAGCCGGCAGGTCACGTCCCACGTGCAGCACTCAACGTATACTACGATCAGTGAGCCGTGGGCCGTGGAAAGGTCTGTCGGCGACAAAGCAAGATCGCCGTGCGACATTCGGCTCCATCAGAGTGCAGTGGCGGATCATCAAGTATTCATCATCGCATTACCTGACACCTGACAACGACAGCAGGCTTGGAATGAAGAATGGCTGCAGAATGCTTCGACGAGAACACCAAAAGCGGCAGACACGCCCAGCTACTGGAGGCTGCCGTGTGACATCAAGAGGCAGTTCAGAGCCGTTGATCCGAGCGAGTGGATTGCGTGTGCCTTGGGGCACGTGGGGTGTGTGTCTCCCGAGGGAGGGCATTACACACCCCACAGCACCCGGAAGGGTGCCGCTACCTGCTCACGTGCAGTGGGGGTAGTGATGATGGAGAAGGCATGCTTCTTCAGAGGGTGGGTCCAGCTGTCTTTGGAAGTATATAACTACAATCGACCCCACAGCAATAGCAGACGCCAGCATGGTCTACTACTTCGGGTGGATGGCACCGGGATGGCAGCAGACAGCAGCACCGGAGGAGTTGTAGAGTGCCGACACAAATCCCTGAGATATGGTAATGAATTATCCCTGTTCAAAAGAAATTGTTTAAATCGGATCATCGTGGAATTTGAGTGGTGTCTGCCATGTGTGATCTACGACCCTAGACAGTGCTTGCAGCCCTAGTGAAGATTCGTGTCACTTGTAGTGTCACAACAACTAGACAAAAAGCCCGGGAAGCCTCATCGGCTTCAGCTCTGTTCTTTTACCTTCCCTGCCCACCCAGGCCAGGAATCTCTGTTCACTTTGCAGAAGAGATTTCAAAAAAAAAATCCATACGGCTAGACTTTCACTGACCTATGAAGTCTGGCCAGCAGCTCAGACAACACCTGTCAGACAAAAGCTATTTGAAACTTAATGAATGGCAGGCATTGTGCCTTTTGGCAATGTATACAAAATCGCTGGCAGCCTTCAACGGCTCGAGCCAATCGGTTTACCTCGCGGTACCGGCTGCGCGACTGTACCTTCGCAAGCTACGTTTCATGCTAGCCAGCAAGCGGGACTGGGAGGCGATCGAAGGTAAAGCCGACTCGGCAGCCGTTCTACGACGTGAGATCTCTGCAAAGAGTACATGAAGCACTTCTTTAGGAGGATGACAACGTCGGGAAGTTGTGGGTGAAGCCTCAGTGTACCGACAAGTTATCTCTGATCAAATTTGTGTTTGTGGCAAAAAGAGATTTATTCAAATTGGAGCGCAGCGGAATTTTAGTGGTTTCTGCCATGTGTGATCTCACTGTACTGTAACTAGGACCAACCCGACCCGACAGTCGTCTGTACCGACGTTTCGGGTCACCTCATAAGATTCTGAAACGAGACTTGAGTCTCGGGATCCTATTCGGCTTCAGCTATGTTCGTATGCCTTCACCACCCACCCAACCCAGGAATCACTGTTCACTTTGCAGAGGAGGAAATGCCATTCATAAAACAGACTTAATCCCAAGGCACGTGCCCCCTGCAGTCGATCCCCGTCGCCAGTAGTATTTGCAAGCGAGCCTTTGTCCGTGCCATTGCCAGCCCTATCCAACGTGATCCCCAAATGCAATGCTGACCAATGCCATGTGCGTCAGTGGAGTCGTCTTTCCCTTAGTGTTTCTTGCCACGCACTTACATGTTTTGCATCGCCGTGAGCTCTCCCAGCTCCGTGGGCACCGTGCCCGTCAAGCTGTTGGATTGAAGGTTCCTGAATCCGCGCCCGCCCGGTTCCCGCCCCACCGCTTTCACTCGCCGCCGTTGCACTTTTGCCGCCACCTTGTGCTGTCAGCCCGCACCGCAAGGTAGTCATCCAGTCAGCGTGTCACGCCCCACGTGCAGCACTCAACGTATACTACGATCAATGAGCCGTGGGCCGTGGAAAGGTCTGCCGGTGACAAAATAACATCGCCGTGTGACATTCGGTTCCATCAGAGTTCAGTGGCGGATCATCAAGTATTCATCATCGCACTACCTGACACCTGTCGCCGAGATCACGGCGTGTCTGAACTGGTCATCAGCACATGCGATCATGGACGCTTACGAATCAGTTCAGTGTGATCAGATTTCAGCAGCGGTTCGGTTCGTCAATCTCGATGCTATTGACTTTCATGATATCAACGTCGCAGAAAAATATACATCCTCTCACGGCACACCGCACACGTAACACCGCCATTCATATTGTGTCAGAACATCGAGCACAACAAGAGAGCTGCCTCCTATACATAGACGGATCATACTCAGGAGCATCCCCCAAAGAGACCCAATCGAAAGAATCCCTGGCCGCCACATATGCACGAATCAAAGTATCCCTCGAGGCAGCCCAATCAGATCAATCATGCTTGGCCGCGGCATTGAAAACACCTCAGAGCATGCGCCAGCTACCGACCCCCGGTTTCAAAGCTATTATTCCCGCTGTGAGACCCTTGCCAGGCCCAGTTTGCGCCGTCCACATCCTTCCATGAATGGCCTACCTGCACAAGTATCCCGCATACGTGGAAAGGTCTGTTTGGCAACACGGCAGTGCGCACGAGGTGTGGTTGTATGTGTCGGAGTGCACAACTCAACGTCCACTACGATCAGTAGTATTTGCAAGCCAGCCTCCCTCCGTCCCATCGCCAGCCCTATCCCACAGGATCCCCAAATGCAATGCTGACCAATGCCATGTGCGTCAGTGGAGTCGTCTTTCCCTTAGTGTTTCCTGCGAGGCTCTTACATGTAAGTCATCGCCGTGAGCTCTCCCAGCTCCGTGGGCACCGTGCCCGTCAAGCTGTTGGAGTTAAGGTACCTGAATCCGCGCCCGCCCGGTTCCCGCCCCACCGTTTTCACTCGCCGCCGTTGCACTTTTGCCGTCACCTTGTGCTCTCAGCCCGCACCGCAAGGTAGTCATCCAGCCGGCAGGTCACGTCTCCCGTGCAGCGCACGATATCGAGGGAGAGGCCTCAAGGGCAATGCAGCGCCCCGAGGGAGAGGCCTCAAGGGCAATGCAGCGCCCGAGGGAGAGGCCTCAAGGGCAAAGCGGATATCAATGCAGCGCCCGATATCGAGGGAGAGGCCTCAAGGGCAATGCAGCGCCCGATATCGAGGGAGAGGCCTCAAGGGCAATGCAGCGCCCGATATCGAGGGAGAGGCCTCAAGGGCAATGCAGCGCCCGATATCGAGGGAGAGGCCTCAAGGGCAATGCAGCGCCCGATATCGAGGGAGAGGCCTCAAGGGCAATGCAGCGCCCGATATCGAGGGAGAGGCCGCAAGGGCAATGCAGCGC
>LGRX02007755.1:26157-71266 GCA_001247695.2 Cymbomonas tetramitiformis
TCGAGGGAGAGGCCTCAAGGGCAATGCAGCGCCCGATATCGAGGGAGAGGCCTCAAGGGCAATGCAGCGCCCGATATCACGGGAGAGGCCTCAAGGGCAATGCAGCGCCCGATATCGAGGGAGAGGCCTCAAGGGCAACAATGCAGCGCCCGATATCGAAATACTGAAGTGTGGTTCATTGAGCTGTGAAGTTTTAAGGGAAAGTGATTACGCACAAACTGGTGCAGGTCGCCTTGGCCGCCTGGCATTGTTGGTATGCGTTGGTCTGGTCGATTGTTGTTGCTGAGGCTGTGGGTGAGTGACTGGGGCTTGCAGTGGGACTCGATGTGATTGAGCTGGTGGTAGCTGGATGGGAGGTTGTGGGGGTGGTAGTGGTAGGGCTGGAGGTAGTTGGGCTCAAGGTCGTAGGGCTAGCAGTGGAGGGGCTGGCAGTGGATGGGGTGGAGGTAGTGGGGCTGGCAGTAGTTGGGCTGGCAGTGGATGTGGTGGAGGTAGTGGGGCTGGCAGTGGTGGGTTAGCAGTGGATGGGTGGAGAGTAGTGGGGCTACAGTAGTTGGGCTGGCAGTGGATGGGGTGGAGGTAGTGGGGCTGGCAGTAGTTGGGCTGGCAGTGGATGGGAGTGGAGGTAGTGGGGCTGGCAGTAGTTGGGCTGGCAGTGGATGGGGTGGAGGTAGTGGGGCTGGCAGTATTTGGGCTTGTGGGTGAGGTCGTTGTGGTTGGTTGGTTGGTTGGTTGGCCTGACAACACATACACCCGTACATAAATGCAAAGAGCAGTCATGATTAACTGTGCATTTTCTGCCAAGTGCACCCTCTCGGAATTTCATATAAACGAGAAGTGTACAGCTGAATGTCCAATGGATCTCATTATATTCGGGTCTAAGGGCACACCAACTCTCTGTGCGTCTCGACTTTTCCCCGTACCTACTACAGCAAACATATGCCAAAACACACGGTCTCTTGCATAGTTCAGAGCAGAACTCTAACGTCACGTAACGTCATATCCTCTCGGTATCGTCCACATGTTCCTGTTATAATGTCGGCACTCCATGCAGCCTTTGATGGGCCGTCTTCCGCAAGTTTCGAGGGCGCTGGTCCCTGGATGCAAGTAGCAATCTATAATTGCATATGAACAAATAAAACGAGCTCACTATTGAACAATCCAACCTACTATCAAATATAAAGAGGTGTTCTCAAACAGGCGGACACAGACGTGATGGCTGCTGTCCGTTGCAAACAAACATCGCTGGATGCATTGTCTTTCACGGGTGGGTCTCTTCTCACCCGTCTCAACCCGGTTTGTCTTGCTTTTGGCATTCACAGAGGGATGGATCTGAAGTCCTCGAACATCGATTTTAATGTGCGGAACACGAATGGCAAGTTCATTTGACCATCAGATGCAATGCTCATGTCGAAATGGGGTGGAGGCTAGGGGGGTTGAGAATAAGTTGCGACTAGTTTGATATTCCAAAACACGCCGACGTTTGCATAGTTTAGAGCATAAATCTAACGTAATATCTCCACCTCTTCATGGGATCGTCCACGTCTTCATGTTATAATGTCAGAACACCAAGCAGTATTTGATGGGCCGTCTTCAACAAGTTTTGAGGGTGCCGGTCCCTGGATGCGAGTAGTAATCTACTATTACATATGAACAAATGAAACACGCCAACCATTGAACAATCCAGCCTACAGTACTATCAAATATAAAGAGGTACACATGCGGAGTAATCGCAAATCGTGCAATGTTTCGAAAATGGGATGAACTGAGTGCCGCACCAGTTATTGGGCAGTCTTGATTCAGGGAGGTCCCCGCAGTACTAGACACCTCAACGTTTTCCGGAATGGTCCCACAAAGACCATTATTGTAGGACACGTCCCTGCAGAATATAACATACACTATAGTCATCGAGATTTATGCTGAAGTCCGGGAACCGTGTGATAATCTGCTGTGCCACTCTCTAGAATCATGACAAGACTAAGCGGCTTACTTGGGGTAAAGCCATCGTGCTTCCGGGTTCCCTTCGTGGCTGAGAGGCATTCAAAGAAAACTGAAGGATGCATGACGGTACATCGACTCCGTACAAATGTGGGTGGCAGTACACAAATGCCACACAATATGACAGTAAGAAAACAGGACTCCTTCCAGTGGAGGTATGAAGGTGCATAACGTTATGACCTGCCCACTCAAACTTTTTATGACTCAAACAAGGATACCCACGCTTTGCCCCTGGGGGAGGGGGGGGGCAGCAGAGAACATTGATTTATCAGAGATCAGGGGCAAAGCGTTCCTTGGGGGGTAGGACCCTCCCCCTAGAACCTTATGTTTTGATTTGGGGGGTTGGACCCCCATAGTTTTGGGTCTTGGGGGGTAGGACCCTCCCCTAGGACCTTATATGTTTTGACTTGGGGGTTGGACCCCCTAATAACAATATCGTGCAGGGCGATTACATTGAAAAAAAAGAATTTCTGAAATAATATCAATTTCCTGCAGGTATGTGAATGTCTCACACGCTGGGCTCGAAACGTAGACCACGAGGTAGGGGACCTCGCGTGGCGCAAACACCGACGCAGCCTTCAACGGCTCGAGCCAATCGGTTTACCTCGCAGTACCGGCTGCGCGACTGTGCCTTCGCAAGCTATATTTCGTGCTAGCCAGCAAGCGGGACTGGGAGGCGAAGCTGAAGCTGACTCGGCAGTCATTCCACGACGTGAAATCTCTGCAAAGAGTACATAAAGCACTTCTTCGGGTGGATGACACCGTCGGGTAGTTGTGGGTGAAGCCTCAGTGTACCGACAAGTTATCTCTGATCAAATGTGTGATCAAATGGCAAAAAGGGAGTTATTCAAGTTGGAGCGCAGCGGAACTTTAGTGGTTTCTGCCATGCGTGATCTCACTGTACTGTAACTAGGACCAACCCGACCCGACAGTCTTCTGTACCGACGTTTCGGGTCACCTCATTAGATTCCGAAACGAGACACGAGTCTCGGGATCCTATTCGACTTCAGCTATGTTCGTATGCCTTCACCACCCACCCAACCCAGGAATCATTGTTCACTTTGCAGCGGAGGAAATGCCATTCATAAAACAGACTTAATCCCAAGGCACGTGCCCCCTGCGGTTGACCAATGCCATGTGCGTCAGTGGAGTCGTCTTTCCCTTAGTGTTTCTTGCGAGGCTCTTACAGGTAAGTCATCGCCGTGAGCTCTCCCAGCTCCGTGGGCACCGTGCCAGTCAAGCTGTTGGAGTAAAGGTACCTGAATCCGCGCCCGTCCGGTTCCCGCCCCACCGTTTTCACTCGCCGCTGTTGCACTTTTGCCGCCACCTTGTGCTCTCAGCCCGCACCGCAAGGTAATCATCCAGCCGGCAGGTCACGTCCCACGTGCAGCACTCAACGTATACTACGATCAATGAGCCGTGGGCCGTGGAAAGGTCTGTCGGTGACAAAGTGGCATCGCCGTGCGACATTTGGCTCCATCAGAGTGCAATGGCGGATCATCAAGTATTCATCATCACATTTCCTAAAACATGACAACGTCAGCAGGCTCGGAATGAAGAATGGCTGCAGGATGCTTCGGAGAGAACATCAAAAGCAGCAGACACGGCCAGCTACCGGAGGCTGCCGTGTTACATAAAGAGAAATAAAGTTCAGAGCCGTTGATGCGAACGCGTGGATTGCTTGTGCCTTGGGGCACGTGGGTTGTGTGTCTCCCGAGGGAGGGCATTACACATCCCACAGCACCCGGGAGGGTGCCGCTACCTGCTCACGTGCAGTGGGGGTAGTGATGGAACAGGTGTGCTTCTTCAGAGGGTGGGTCTAGCTGTCTTTGGCAATATATGATTACAATCGACCCCAGAGCAATAGCAGACGCCAGCATGGTCTACTACTTCGGGTGGATGGCACCGGGATGGCAGCAGACAGCAGCACCGGAGGAGTTGTAGAGTGCCGACACAAATCTCTGAGATATGGCAATGAATTATCAATGTTCAAAAGAAATGTTTAAATTGGAGCATTGTGGACTTTGAGTGGTGTCTGCCACGTGTGATCTACGACCCTAGACAGTGCTTGCAGCCCTAGTGAAGATTCGTGTCACATGTAGTGTCACAACAAATAGACAAAAAGCCCGGGAAGCCTCATCGGCTTCAGCTCTGTTCTTTTACCTTCCCTGCCCACCCAGACCAGGAATCTCTGTTCACTTTACAGAGGAGCAATTCCACTAAAATCCATACGGCTAGACTTTCACTGACCTATTAACTCTGGCCAGCAGGCTCAGACAACATTGATCAGACAAAAGCTATTTGAAACGTAATGGATGGCAGGCATTGTGCCTTTTCGCAATGAATGCAAAATCGCTGGCAGCCTTCAACATCCTGCGCCACTCGGTTTACCTCGCGGTACCGGCTGCGCGACTGTGCCTTCGCAAGCTATATTTCGTGCTAGCCAGCAAGCGGGACTGGGAGGCGATCGAAGTTGAAGCTGACTCGGCAGTCGTTCTACGACGCGCAATCTCTGCAAAGAGTACATGAAGCACTTCTTCAGGAGGATGACACCGTCGGGTAGTTGTGGGTGAAGCCTCAGTGTACCGACAAGTTATCTCTGATAAAATTTATGTGTGTGGCAAAAAGGGATTTATTCAAATTGGAGCGCAGCGGGATTTTAGTGGTTTGTGCCATGTGTGATCTCACTGTACTGTAACTAGGACCAACCCGACCCGACAGTCGTCTGTAACGACGTTTCGGGGCACCTCATTAGATTCGAATACTAGACATGAGTCCTGGGATCCTATTCGGCTTCAGTTATGTTCGTATGCCTTCACCACCCACCCAACCCAGGAATCACTGTTCACTTTGCACCGGAGGAAATGCCATTCATAAAACAGACTTAATCCCAAGGCACGTGCCCCCTGCAGTCGATCCCCGTCGCCAGCCCTACCCCACAGGATCCCCAAATGCAATGCTGACCAATGCCATGTGCGTCAGTGGAGTCGTCTTTCCCTTGGTGTTTCTTGCCACGCACTTACATGTTTTGCATCGCCGTGAGCCCTCCCAGCTCCGTGGGCACCGTGCCCGTCAAGCTGTTGGAGTAAAGGGCCCTGAATCCGCGCCCGCCCGGTTCCCGACCCACCGCTTTCACTCGCCGCCGTTGCACTTTTGCTGCCACCTTGTGCTCTCAGCCCGCACCGCAAGGTAGTCATCCAGCCGGCATGTCGCGCCCCACGTGCAGCACTCAACGTATATTACGATCAGTGAGCCGTGGGCCGTGGAAAGGTCTGTCGGTGACAAAGTAACATCACCGCGCGACATTCGTCATCGCATTACCTGACACCTGTCACCGAGATCACGGCGTGTCTGAACTGGTCATCAGCACATGCGATCATGGACACTTACGAATGAATTCAATATGATCAGTTTTCAGCAGCGGTTCGGTTCATCAATCTCGATGTTATTGCCTATCATGAAAATAACGTCGCAGAAAAATATACATCCTCTCACGGCACACTGCACAAGTAACACCGCCATTCATATTGTGTCAGAACATCGAGCACAACAAGAGATCTGCCTCCTATACATAGACGGACCATACTCAGGAGCATCCCCCAAAGAGACACAATCGAAAGAGTCCCTGGCCGCCACATCTGCACGAATCAAAGTATCCCTCGAGGCAGCCCAATCAGATCCATCATGCTTGGCCGCGGCATTGAAAACACCTCAGAGCATGTGCCAGCTACCGACCCCCGACAAGCTGTTCCCACACACAACTCAACAGTTGCCGCAACAGCTTCCTACACCAATGATGCAGCCGAGTGTTTCAAATGCAACCTCCAACCTCACAACGCAACGTATTCCCGCTGTGAGACCCTTGCCAGGCCCAGTTTGCGCCGTCCACATCCTTCCCTGAATGGCCTACCTGCACAAGTATCCCGCATACGTGGAAAGGTCTGTTTGGCAGTGCGCACGAGGTGTGGTTGTATATGTCGGAGTGCACAACTCAACGTCCACTACGATCAGTAGTATTTGCAAGCCAGCCTCCCTCCGTCCCATCGCCAGCCCTATCCCACAGGATCTCCAAATGCAATGCTGACCAATGCCATGTGCCTCAGTGGAGTCGGCTTCCCTTAGTGTTTCTTGCCACGCACTTACATTAGAGTCATCGCCGTGAGCTCTCCCAGCTCCGTGGGCACCGTGCCCGTCAAGCTGTTGGTGCCAAGGACCCTGAATCCGCGCCCGCCCGGTTCCCGCCCCACCGCTTTCACTCGCCGCCGTTGCACTTTTGCCGCCACCTTGTGCTCTCAGCCCGCACCACAAGGTAATCATCCAGCCAGCATGTCACGTCCCACGTGCAGCACTCAACGTATACTACGATCAGTGAGCCGTGGGCCGTGGAAAGGTCTGTCGGTGACAAAGTGACATCGCCGTGCGACATTTGGCTCCATCAGAGTGCAGTGGCGGATCATCAAGTATTCATCATCGCATTACCTGACACCTGACAACGACAGCAGGCTCGGAATGAAGAATGGCTGCAGGATGCTTCGACGAGAACATCAAAAGCAGCAGACACGCCCAGCTACTGGAGGCTGCCGTGTGACATCAAGAGGCAGTTCAGAGCCGTTGATCCGAACGAGTGGATTGCTTGTGCCTTGGGGCACGTGGGTTGTGTGTCTCCCGAGGGAGGGCATTACACATCCCACAGCACCCGGAAGGGTGCCGCTACCTGCTCACGTGCAGTGGGGGCAGTGATGGGGAAGGTATGCTTCTTCAGAGGATGGGTCCATATGGGTCATCAGAGTGGGTCGATATCGAGGGAGAGGCCTCAAGGGCAATGCAGCGCCCGATATCGAGGGAGAGGCCGCGGAGGCTGCCGTGTGACATCAAGAGGCAGTTCAAAACCGTTCATGCGAACGAGTAGATTGCCTTGGCGAACGAGTGCCTTGGGGGACGTGGGTTGTGTGTCTCCCGAGGGAGGGCATTACACAGCCCAAAGCACCCGGAAGGGTGCCGCTACCTGCTCACGTGCAGTGGGGGTAGTAATGGAGAAGATGTGCTTCTTCAGAGGGTGGGTGCAGCTGTCTTTGGCAGTATATAACTACACTCGACCCCACAGCAGTAGCAGACGCCAGCATGGTCTACTACTTCGGGTGGATGACACCGGGATGGCAGCAGATAACAGCACCTAGTGGCAATTCGTGTCACGTGTAGTGTCACAACAAATAGACAAAAAGCCCGGGAAGCCTCATCGGCTTCAGCTTTGATCTTTTACCTTCCCTTCCCACCCAGACCAGGAATCTCTGTTCACTTTGCAGAGGACATTTCGAAAAAATCCAAACAGCTAGACTTTAACTGACCTATTAACTCTGGCCAGCAGGCTCAGACAACATTGATCAGACAAAAGCTATTTGAAACGTAATGGATGGCAGGCATTGTGCCTTTTGGCAATGAATGCAAAATCGTTGGCAGCCTAGAACGACCTGAGCCAATCGGTTTACCTCGCGGTACCGGCTGCGCGACTGTGCCTTCGCAAGCTATATTTCGTGCTAGCCAGCAAGCGGGACTGGGAGGGAATCGAAGGTAAAGCCGACTCAGCAGCCGTTCTACGACGTGAAATCTCTGCAAAGAGTACATGAAGCACTTCTTCGAGTGGATGACACCGTCGGGTAGTTGTGGGTAAAGCCTCAGTGTACCGACAAGTTATCTCTGATCAAATTTGTGTTTGTGGCAAAAAGGGATTTATTCAAATTGGAGCGCAGCGGGATTTTAGTGGTTCATGCCATGTGTGATCTCACTGTGCTGTAACTAGGACCAACCCGACCCGATGTACCGACGTTTCGGGTCACCTCATTCGATTCCAAAATGAGACACGAGTCCCGGGATCCTATTGTGCTTCAGCTATGTTCGTATGCCTTCACCACCCACCCAACCCAGGAATCACTGCTCACTTTGCAGAGGAGGAAATGCCATTCATAAAACAGACTCAATCCCAAGGCACGTGCCCCCTGCGGTCGATCCCCGTCGCCAGTAGTATTTGCACGCGAGCCTCCCTCCGTCCCATCGCCAGCCCTATCCCACAGGATCCCCAAATGCAATGCTGACCAATGCCATGTGCGTCAGTGGAGTCGTCTTTCCCTTGGTGTTTCTTGCCACGCACTTACATGTAAGTCATCGCCGTGAGCCCTCCCAGCTCCGTGGGCACCGTGCCCGTCAAGCTGTTGGAGTAAAGGGCCCTGAATCCGCGCCCGCCCGGTTCCCGCCCCACCGCTTTCACTCGCCGCCGTTGCACTTTTGCTGCCACCTTGTGCTCTCAGCCCGCACCGCAAGGTAGTCATCCAGCCGGCATGTCGCGCCCCACGTGCAGCACTCAACGTATACTACGATCAGTGAGCCGTGGGCCGTGGAAAGGTCTGTCGGTGACAAAGTAACATCACCGCGCGACATTCGGCTCCATCAGAGTTCAGTGACGGATCATCAAGTATTCATCATTGCACTACCTGACACCTGTCACCGAGATCACGGCGTGTCTGAACTGGTCATCAGCACATGCGATCATGGACACTTACGAATCAATTCAATATGATCAGTTTTCAGCAGCGGTTCGGTTCGTCAATCATGATGCTATTGCCTATCATGAAAAGAACGTTGCAGAAAAATATACATCCTCTCACGGCACACTGCACAAGTAACACCGTCATTTGTAGTGTGTCAGAACATCGAGCACAACAAGAGATCTGCCTCCTATACATAGACGGATCATACTCAGGAGCATCCCCCAAAGAGACACAATCAAAAGAATCCCTGGCCGCCACATATGCACGAATCAAAACATCACTCGAGGCAGCCCAATCAGATCAATCATGCTTGGCCGCGGCATTGCCAACACCTCAGAGCATGTGCCAGCTACCGACCCCCGACAAGCTATTCCCCCACACAACTCAACAGTTGCCGCAACAGCTTTCTACACCAATAATGCAGCCGAGCGTTTCAAATGCACCCTCCAACCTTACAACGCAACGTATTCCCGCTGTGAGACCCTTGCCAGACCCAGTTTGCGGCGTCCACATCCTTTACTGAATGGCCTGCCTGCACAAGTATCCCGCATACGCGCGTGTAAAGGTCTGTTTGGCAACACGGAAGTGCGCACGAGATGTGGCTGTATATGTCGGAGTGCACAACTCAACGTCCACTACGATCAGTAGTATTTGCAAGCGAGCCTCCCTCCGTCACATCGCCAGCCCTATCCCACAGGATCCCCAAATGCAATGCTGACCAATGCCATGTGCGCCAGTGGAGTCGTCTTTCCCTTAGTGTTTCCTGCCAGGCACTTACATTTTGGTCATCGCCGTTGGCTCTCCCAGCTCCGTGGGCACCGTGCCAGTCAAGCTGTTGTCGTCAAGGTACCTGAATCCGCGCCCGCCCGGTTCCCGCCCCACCGATTTCACTCGCCGCCGTTGCACTTTTGCCGCCACCTTGTGCTCTCAGCCCGCACCGCAAGGTAGTCATCCAGCCAGCATGTCACGTCTTACGTGCAGCACTCAGCGTATACTAAGATCAGTGAGCCGTGGGCCGTGGAAAGGTCTATCGGTGACAAAGTAACATCGCCGTGCAACATTCGGCTCCATCAGAGTTCAGTGGCGGATCATCAATTATTCATCATCGCATTACCTGACACCTGTCACCGAGATCACGGCGTGTCTGAACTGGTCATCAGCACATGCGATCATGGACACTTACGAATCAATTCAATATGATCAGTTTTCAGCAGCGGTTCGGTTCGTCAATCTCGATGCTATTGCCTCTCATGAAAAGAACGTCGCAGAAAAATATACATCCTCTCACGGCACACTGCACAAGTAACACCGCCATTTATATTGTGTCAGAACATCGAGCACAACAAGAGATCTGCCTCCTATACATAGACGGATCATGCTCAGGAGCATCCCCCAAAGAGACACAATCGAAAGAATCCCTGGCCGCCACGTATTCACGAATCAAAGTATCCCTCGAGGCAGCCCAATCAGATCCATCATGCTTGGCCGCGGCATTGAAAACACCTCAGAGCATGTGCCAGCTACCGACCCCCGGCAAGCTATTCCCACACACAACTCAACAGTTGCCGCAACAGCTTTCTACACCAATGATGCAGCCGAGCGTTTCAAATGCACCCTCCAACCTCACAACGCAACGTATTCCCGCTGTGAGACCCTTGCCAGGCCCAGTTTGCGTCGTCCACATCCTTTCCTGAATGGCCTGCCTGCACAAGTATCCCGCATACGTGGAAAGGTCTGTTTGGCAATACGGCAGTGCGCACGAGATGTGGCTGTATATGTCGGAGTGCACAACTCAACGTCCACTACGATCAGTAGTATTTGCAAGCCAGCCTCCCTCCGTCACATCGCCAGCCCTATCCCACAGGATCCCCAAATGCAATGCTGACCAATGCCATGTGCGTCAGTGGAGTCGTCTTTCCCTTAGTGTTTCTTGCCACGCACTTACATGTAAGTCATCGCCGTGAGCTCTCCCAGCTCCGTGGGCACCGTGCCCGTCAAGCTGTTGGAGTTAAACCACCTGAATCCGCGCCCGCCCGGTTCCCGCCCCACCGCTTTCACTCGCCGTCGTTGCACTTTTGCCGCCACCTTGTACTCTCAGCCCGCACCGCAAGGTAGTCATCCAGCCGGCATGTCACGTCCCACGTGCAGCACTCAACGTATACTACGATCAATGAGCCATGGGCCGTGGAAAGGTCTGTCGATGACGAAGTAACATCACCGCGCGACATTCGGCTCCATCAGAGTTCAGTGACGGATCATCAAGTATTCATCATTGCACTACCTGACACCTGTCACCGAGATCACGGCGTGTCTGAACTGGTCATCAGCACATGCGATCATGGACACTTACGAATCAATTCAATATGATCAGTTTTCAGCAGCGGTTCGGTTCGTCAATCTCGATGCTATTGCCTATCATGAAAAGAACGTTGCAGAAAAATATACATCCTCTCACGGCACACTGCACAAGTAACACCGCCATTTATAGTGTGTCAGAACATCGAGCACAACAAGAGATCTGCCTCCTATACATAGACGGATCATACTCAGGAGCATCCCCCAAAGAGACACAATCAAAAGAATCCCTGGCCGCCACATATGCACGAATCAAAACATCACTCAAGGCAGCCCAATCAGATCAATCATGCTTGGCCGCGGCATTGCCAACACCTCAGAGCATGTGCCAGCTACCGACCCCCGACAAGCTATTCCCCCACACAACTCAACAGTTGCCGCAACAGCTTTCTACACCAATAATGCAGCCGAGTGTTTCAAATGCACCCTCCAACCTCACATTGCAACGTATTCCCGCTGTGAGACCCTTGCCAGACCCAGTTTGCGGCGTCCACATCCTTTACTGAATGGCCTGCCTGCACAAGTATCCCGCATACGCGCGTGTAAAGGTCTGTTTGGCAACACGGAAGTGCGCACGAGATGTGGCTGTATATGTCGGAGTGCACAACTCAACGTCCACTACGATCAGTAGTATTTGCAAGCGAGCCTCCCTCCGTCACATCGCCAGCCCTATCCCACAGGATCCCCAAATGCAATGCTGACCAATGCCATGTGCGCCAGTGGAGTCGTCTTTCCCTTAGTGTTTCCTGCCAGGCACTTACATTTTGGTCATCGCCGTTGGCTCTCCCAGCTCCGTGGGCACCGTGCCAGTCAAGCTGTTGTCGTCAAGGTACCTGAATCCGCGCCCGCCCGGTTCCCGCCCCACCGATTTCACTCGCCGCCGTTGCACTTTTGCCGCCACCTTGTGCTCTCAGCCCGCACCGCAAGGTAGTCATCCAGCCAGCATGTCACGTCTTACGTGCAGCACTCAGCGTATACTAAGATCAGTGAGCCGTGGGCCGTGGAAAGGTCTGTCGGTGACAAAGTGACATCGACGTGCAACATTCGGCTCAATCAGAGTGCAGTGGCGGATCATCAAGTGTTCATCATCGCATTACCTGACACCTGTCACCGAGATCACGACGTGTCTGAACTGGTCATCAGCACATGCGATCATGGACACTTACGAATGAATTCAATATGATCAGTTTTCAGCAGCGGTTCGGTTCATCAATCTCGATGTTATTGCCTATCATGAAAATAACGTCGCAGAAAAATATACATCCTCTCACGGCACACTGCACAAGTAACACCGTCATTTGTAGTGTGTCAGAACATCGAGCACAACAAGAGATCTGCCTCCTATACATAGACGGATCATACTCAGGAGCATCCCCCAAAGAGACACAATCGATAGAGTCCCTGGCCGCCACGTATGCACGAATCAAAGTATCCCTCGAGGCAGCCCAATCAGATCAATTATGCTTGACCGCAGCATTGAAAATACCTCAGAGCATGCGCCAGCTACCGACCCCCGACAAGCTATTCCCACACACACAACTCAACAGTTGCCGCAACAGCTTCCTACACCAATGATGCAGCCGAGCGTTTCAAATGCACCCTCCAACCTCACATTGCAACGTATTCCCGCTGTGAGACCCTTGCCAGGCCCAGTTTGCGTCGTCCACATCGTTCACTGAATGGCCTGCCTGCACAAGTATCCCGCATACGTGGAAAGGTCTGTTTGGCATCACGGCAGTGCGCACGAGGTGTGGCTGTATATGTCGGAGTGCACAACTCAACGTCCACTACGATCAGTAGTATTTGCAAGCGAGCCTATCTCCGTCCCATCGCCAGCCCTATCCCACAGGATCCTCAAATGCAATGCTGACCAATGCCATGTGCCTCAGTGGAGTCGTCTTTCCCTTAGTGTTTCTTGCCACGCACTTACATTAGAGTCATCGCCGTGAGCTCTCCCAGCTCCGTGGGCACCGTGCCCGTCAAGCTGTTGGACATAAAGAGCCTGAATCCGCGCCCGCCCGGTTCCCGCCCCGCCGCTTTCACTCGCCGCCGTTGCACTTTTGCCGCCACCTTGTGCTCTCAGCCCGCACCACAAGGTAATCATCCAGCCGGCATGTCACATCTCACGTGCAGCACTCAACGTATACTACGATCAGTGAGCCGTGGGCCGTGGAAAGGTCTGTCGGTGACAAAGTAACATCACCGTGTGACATTCGGCTCCATCAGAGTTCAGTGGCGGATCATCAATTATTCATCATCGCATTACCTGACACCTGTCACCGAGATCACGGCGTGTCTGAACTGGTCATCAGCACATGCGATCATGGACACTTACGAATCAATTTTAATATGACCAGTTTTCAGCAGGGGTTCGGTTCGTCAATCTCGATGTTATTGCCTCTCATGAAAAGAACGTCGCAGAAAAATATACATCCTCTCACGGCACACTGCACAAGTGACACCGCCATTTGTAGTGTGTCAGAACATCGAGCACAACAAGAGATCTGCCTCCTATACATAGACGGATCATGCTCAGGAGCATCCCCCAAAGAGACACAATCGATAGAGTCCCTGGCCGCCACATATGCACGAATCAAAACATCACTCGAGGCAGCCCAATCAGATCCATCATGATTGGCCGCGGCATTGAAAACACATCAGAGCATGCTACCGACCCCCGACAAGCTATTCCCACACACACAACTCAACAGTTGCCGCAACAGCTTCCTACACCAATGATGCAGCCGAGCGTTTCAAATGCACCCTCCAACCTCACAACGCAATGTATTCCCGCTGTGAGACCCTTGCCAGGCCCAGTTTGCGTCGTCCACATCGTTCACTGAATGGCCCGCCTGCACAAGTATCCCGCATACGTGGAAAGGCCTGTTTGGCAACACGGCAGTGCGCACAAGGTGTGGTTGTATATGTCGGAGTGCACAACTCAACGTCCACTACGATCAGTAGTATTTGCAAGCCAGCCTTCCTCCGTCCCATCGCCAGCCCTATCCCACAGGATCCCCAAATGCAATGCTGACCAATGCCATGTGCGCCAGTGGAGTCGTCTTTCCCTTAGTGTTTCCTGCCAGGCACTTACATCGTTTGCATCGCCGTGAGCTCTCCCAGCTCCGTGGGCACCGTGCCCGTCAAGCTGTTTTGGTTAAGGTACCTGAATCCGCGCCCGCCCGGTCCCCGCCCCACCGCTTTCACTCGCCGCCGTTGCACTTTTGCCGCCACCTTGTGCTCTCAGCCCGCACCGCAAGGTAGTCATCCAGCCGGCATGTCGCGCCCCACGTGCAGCACTCAACGTATACTACGATCAGTGAGCCGTGGGTCGTGGAAAGGTCTGTCGGTGACGAGGTAACATCGCCGTGCAACATTCGGCTCCATCAGAGTGCAGTGGCGGATCATCAATTATTCATCATCGCATTACCTGACACCTGTCACCGAGATCACGGCGTGTCTGAACTGGTCATCAGCACATGCGATCATGGACACTTACGAATCAATTTTAATATGACCAGTTTTCAGCAGCGGTTCGGTTCGTCAATCTCGATGTTATCGCCTCTCATGAAAAGAACGTCGCAGAAAAATATGCATCCTCTCACGGCACACTGCACAAGTAACACCGCCATTTGTAGTGTGTCAGAACATCGAGCACAACAAGAGATCTGCCTCCTATACATAGACGGTTCATACTCAGGAGCATCCCCCAAAGAGACCCAATCGGAAGAATCCCTGGCCGCCACATATGCACGAATCAAAGTATCCCTCGAGGCAGCCCAATCAGATCAATCATGCTTGACCGCGGCATTGAAAACACCTCAGAGCATGTGCCAGCTACCGACCCCCGGCAAGCTATTCCCCCACACAACTCAACAGTTGCCGCAACAGCTTCCTACACCAATGATGCAGCCGAGCGTTTCAAATGCACCCTCCAACCTCACATTGCAACGTATTCCCGCTGTGAGACCCTTGCCAGGCCCAGTTTGCGTCGTCCACATCCTTTCCTGAATGGCCTGCCTGCACAAGTATCCCGCATACGTGGAAAGGTCTGTTTGGCAACACGGCAGTGTGCACGAGATGTGGCTGTATATGTCGGAGTGCACAACTCAACGTCCACTACGATCAGTAGTATTTGCAAGCCAGCCTTCCTCCGTCCCATCGCCAGCCCTATCCCACAGGATCCCCAAATGCAATGCTGACCAATGCCATGTGCGTCAGTGGAGTCGTCTTTCCCTTAGTGTTTCCTGCCAGGCACTTACATGACAGTCATCGCCGTGAGCTCTCTCAGCTCCGTGGGCACCGCGCCCGTCAAGCTGTTGTAGCCAAGGGCCCTGAATCCGCGCCCGCCCGGTTCCCGCCCCACCGCTTTCACTCGCCGCCATTGCACTTTTGCCGCCACCTTGTGCTCTCAGCCCGCACCGCAAGGTAATCATCCAGCCAGCATGTCACGTCCCACGTGCAGCACTCAACGTATACTACGATCAGTGAGCCGTGGGCCGTGGAAAGGTCTGTCGGTTACAAAGTGACATCACCGCGCGACATTTGGCTCCATCAGAGTGCAGTGGCGGATCATCAAGTATTCATCATCGCATTACCTGACACCTGACAACGTCAGCAGGCTCGGAATGAAGAATGGCTGCAGGATGCTTCGACGAGAACATCAAAAGCAGCAGACACGCCCAGCTACTGGAGGCTGCCGTGTGACATCAAGAGGCAGGTCAGAGCCGTTGATCCGAACGCGTGGATTGCTTGTGCCTTGGGGCACGTGGGTTGTGTGTCTCCCGAGGGAGGGCATTACACATCCCACAGCACCCGGAAGGGTGCCGCTACCTGCTCACGTGCAGTGGGGGTAGTGATGGAGAAGGTATGCTTCTTCAGAGGGTGGGTCCAGCTGTCTTTGGCAGTATATGACTACAATCGACCCCACAGCAGTAGCAGACGCCAGCATGGTCTACTACTTCGGGTGGATGGCACCGGGATGGCAGCAGACAGCAGAAATGAGGAGTTGTAGAGTGCCGACACAAGTCTCTGAGATATGGCAATGAATTATCCCTGTTCAAAAGAAATGTTTAAATCGGATCATCGTGGAATTTGAGTGGTTTCTGGCACGTGTGATCTACGACCCTAGACGGTGCTTGCAGCCCTAGTGAAGATTCGTGTCACTTGTAGTGTCACAACAACTAGACAAAAAGCCCGGGAAGCCTCATCGGCTTCAGCTCTGTTCTTTTGCCTTCCCTGCCCACCCAGGCCAGGAATCTCTGTTCACTTTGCAGAGGAAATTTCGGGAAAATTCCATACGGCTAGACTTTCACTGACCTATGAAGTCTGGCCAGCAGCCTGCAAAAGCTATTTGAAACGTAATGGATGGCAAGCATTGTGCCTTTTGGCAATCAATGCAAAATCGCTGGCAGCCTTCAACGGCTCGAGCCAATCGGTTTACCTCGCAGTACCGGCTGCGCGACTGTACCTTTGCAAGCTACGTTTCATGCTAGCCAGCAAGCGGGACTGGGAGGCAAAGCTGAAGCTGACTCGGCAGCCGTTCCACGACGTGAAATCTCTGCAAAGAGTGCATGAAGTACTGCTTCAGGAGGATGACACCGTCGGGAAGTTGTGGGTGAAGCCTCAGTGTACCGACAAGTTATCTCTGATCAAATATGTGTTTGTGGCAAAAAGGGATTTATTCAAATTGGACACTTCTCGGCGTCCCGCCTGAGCGTGCCACCTCCTACAAGCCGCGGGCCCAAAAATAGAGCCGCGACAAAAAATTATTTTCTTGCCACTAACTGTGCCCGCAGGGAGGACAAATGAAGTAACAGACCGACGTGGAGATTCTGCCCAACGGCATTATGAGGATTTGGCCCACCCGCACCCGCCCAACCCGACAGACGAGATGAGACACGGCCCTAACGGTCCTCATTGTCGGCCGCAGGACACGGAAGCAGGCGAAGTGAAGATTGACGCACACCAGGTACGGAAACGTACGGCACCCGGTTCAAAACTCACAGACCTCTCGCGACAACCGCACCTCAGCTCTCAAAACACCCTTCAACCCCAAACCAAAATGAGTGATATGGCAGCCTCCCCCACCCAAAGCGACCAAATCCGTCCAGAGGACGTACAAAACTTCGAGCAGTGGTGCCAGGAGCAGCCTGCATCCATGCAGGTTGACTCAGTGGAACGTAACGAACCGACATCCCCATACTCGAGCGCCCAATCAGGCTCACCCGCCCTCTCAGTGGAAGTGTCAGAACTGAGCGGGCACATCACCACCGACGAAGAACACTCCTGCGAGGCGCAAACCTTTTTTCACAAGTTTGGCTCTCCCCTTCCCTACGAAAAATCTGACAGGGCACCGAAACGTGCCAAGGTTGTAACCTTTGAGCAGGGAGCGAAAAAATCAAAGACCCAGCACCACGGTGCTGAGGAGGTACCCTCGACGGGTGAACAAACAGAAATCGGGAGCGCCAGCACTGCTGAGCCCCGTACTGGTCGCCCCGACGGGGACCAGTTGGGAAAACCTCGAACCGAAAAGCGTAAGAAAATCGGGAGCACTGGCGAGTCCAGGCCCCGTACTGGTCGCCCCGAAGGGGACCAGTTGGGACAACCTAAGTTGGGACAACCTGTTGGGACAACCAAAAAAAACGAAAAACAAAAAGAGCCAAACGAATCCGAGGGGGAACCCCTGAGGGAAGAAAACGCATCAAAAGTCCCACACACCAGAATCCAGGAGGCTCTCACGGAGCCTCTGGACATATTCGCGACGCCAGGGGTAGTGCAGCACCCACCGAAGGCGATCCCGTCAGCAAAAAAGTTCCTAAAACAGATCTCGGATATGCCGAGAAGGCAAAGCTCGGATATGCCATCTGAGGAGCTGCCAGCAATATACATCAAAGAGCTGGCCGCCGGATACTGCGTCGACAAACGACCAGTCATCACGGCAGAGGACCCGCCTGCCCTCATAAGCAAACTGGGAGTCCCCACAGAGGGCTCGGACGACAAGGAAGGAATCCATGTCCCTATGCACGTCCGGGCCCTCACGGGCTGTGAACTCAGCCCAGAACACACAACGCAAACGGGGCTGCCATCCAAAGGCAGGCCCCAACTCAAAATAACGGACCTGGCAGAAACAGTGGAGTCTGCCATCCAGTACCTACGGTACTTGGACGCTGCAATCAGACTCAGCACCGAAGATCCCTATACCAGGGTCTTCAACCACGAACACACCCACATCTGGCTCGACGAGCGGGGACGAGTAGCGCAGATAGACCTGGCTTTCAAAACCAGGAAAATCGCGCTGCTCGTCCTACACAACCCAATATTCAGGCTGCCCATGCGCTGCAGGCCCCAGCAGCACCAAACCTTCTCTCCGGAGCAGCAGGCCATACCGTGTATATATGTATGGTCCCCCTGGAACCCCACTGTAGGGCCAGCGGCGGACCGTACCATACTGGTGTACGGGGAGGGTCTGGGAAAAGAAGTCATCCTCCGGGACGTGGCCTGCGCACTTGCAGGCCAGTTTATGTTTAAGGAGGAGGACCGTCACCCCCTCGGGCATCTCGTAGACAAGATCAAGAAGGGTGCAAAAAAAGAATCAGAAAAGGACTCGGGACTGAGGGAAGTCCTGCTGCTGGAAGCAGTCTCCCCCGAGGCAGCACAAGCCATCCTCCAGAACCCATATGACTTCGGGGTCCCCACCACCTCTGTATGGCTCCCATCGAAACAACAAACAGAGGAATCGAACAGGACCGGGGTGGTTGTCATCGACTACAAACAGGTACTGTTCACCTCACACCGCTCCAGTCTGGTGGAGGCCATCGCAGCTCACATACAAAAGCTGACGGCCTCCACCAACAAGCTCGAAACCCTCCAAGACATCTTCCGACTCCACGTAGGAACGGGGCAGTGGGCCCCGTCCACCTGGGGGAACCCGGCGACCCTCATCCAGTGGAAGAGGAACGGGAACAGAACGATCAACCACTACTGTGTCCTGACCCAGCCTGCATACGAAGCTCTGTACGAGGCTGGGCAGCAAGGGACACAGACCATCTCCGTACTGGCGGGGATAAACAAAGAAGGTAAGAAGCTCTACGCATCCGTTGAGCTAGAGGTGGGAAGGTGGAGCCAGAAGGGGCCCGGCACAGAAGCGGCGAAAATGAAAGGGGCCCCCCGCCAATCGCCTGGAAGGAAAGTAGGGGACGAGAAGCTGGGCGACCCCGGGCAGCAGGCTGCCGCCGCCATCCACCGAGTGGAGGCGGCGGCCAAGAGCGCAGTTAGGAGAACTGCAGGTAAGGCTGACCAGGGAACGATCCCCCCCGAGGTCACCAAGACTCTCATCGACCTTACACATCAGCTGAAACTCTTCAACGACGGGCTCCCCGCCAACATACAAAGACTTCGTGACCTCCAGATAGCAGAGGACGAAAAGACCTCCGAACGTCACCGTGAACTACTCATCGTCCTGGGCGCGGTGGTCACCGGCCAGAAGGAGAGCTCGAAGGCCCTCATCGGTGAAGCACGAAACACCACGGCCTCCATCAAGGCACTGGTAGACACACTGACGAGCCAACAGCCGGTGCACGACGGGGAGGGACGCCAGACAGCACCCCCCCCCAGGAGGAGGGGGGGCCACCCCAGACCGACCTGGGGCCGATCGACACGAGCCTAGCCACCAGAAGTCAAACGATCCCAAAACGAAAAAGCGGACCTGCAGGCACAGCTGCCGGTGAGGTGGAGATCGAGACGGAAAGCCCGACCAAGAAAAGGAGGGCCAAATCGGTCCCTCAAAGGGAAGAGGGACCGATCACCAGAACGGTAAGCAACGTGCCCATCCCCACTTACAGACCTCTTCTTATTTCAGAACGAACTGACACACCACTGACACACAGAGGGGGGGCATGCTTCACAGGCGGCGCTGTCCAGAAAGTTTTAGCTGGAACAAAAGACCACGAACCCCCAGTGGGTAGGATGAATGTAGAAGACCTTGCAGTGAACACCTGTGTAGGTAGAACACAATTAATAGTAATATTCATCTATTTCCTGATAGCCTGCCTTCCTGCACTGTCTGTAGCATATGGCCAACTTCCAAATAATCCAACGTCCCACTACGCTGACCCCCATGCCCATGAATGTGCTACTATGCCTACCTCCGAGCACAGGCGAAATGGCCATACAATATTCAGCGAGAATGGCCACACCATATACAGTTATAACTTCCCCAATGATAACCACGAAGATACAAAAATTAACATGAGCTTAAACCACTTTTCACACCACATAACTGGCAACCCCAGCAATAGTGGTATGAACCCTACAGTAACCCTAAGAGGGACGGCCACAAATAGCCACACAACACCCAATGGGTGGGAAGGGTTGACGAAAAACTTTGTAGGATGGCTCAGCAAAGCAAGGGAAAGCGATGTGCGAAATGCCAGGACCGACCGCCAACCTTCGACCACAAGCGAATTCCTAAAACTCCTCTACGTAAAAATGATAAATTTCGCAGAACATTCCGAAACCCCCCGAAATTTTGGCACACCAAAGGGACGACATATACCAGGGGGGGCCCACCAAGAAAAAGATGTCAAGGGCGTTACAACAGGGGCTTTAGGGCAGTGTAACGCTGTAACGGTTAACTCGACGGCAACACAAGCACAGTGGACGCAACAAAAACGGGTGAGGGGGGGTAGAAACAAGCACCCCGACCAGAAACTATGCCAAACAAGCAGGGACAAGCTACATGAGCCCCCACCCTGCAAAACAAAGGGCCCCCACCACAATATAAGCACCAACCCTACTGAAACCCTACCAAATAATGGTACAACCGACTCCACACAGGCCAGCAGAATGATAGGAACGCCGAAAAACTTTGGGAATATGCTAAGAAGAGTGGGAGGCAGCCACACACAAAAAATGAGAGCAAACTGCCGACATTCGACCACAAGCGAATTCCCGAAATTGCTCTACGTAAAAACAACCTTTTTTGGAAAACACGCCCAAACGCCAAAAAAATTTTACACAACCACGAAAATACACATAAAAAACGGGGCCCACCCTGGGAAAAGTGCTAGGGGTGTTACAGAAAGGGATTTAGGGCAATGTAACGCTGTAACCATAAACTCACGAATGCGAGCAGCACCACACAACCGGAGAGCAACACGACATGGAGCAGAACCACACTACCCAAGGGGGGCACGACACGAAGCTACCAGGCCACTATGGAACGCTGCATTTGCCATAACCCCGATACTCGCTATACTGATGATTACACTAACAACAAGTAGGAAAATTGGTCGCATGTGGGGAACACACAACACGAACAGCAACAACATAACGCGCAGCCGCAGAACACGAAGAAAACGGGCCACAGCGAGGAATGCAGCGGCACGGTGGACACGACCACCCCATGGCTACAAATTACTCAAGATAATTTACCGTAACGGTAAACCCTTCCTAGTTAGAACAAGGAGACCGGAACACGCAGTAACCGCGATAAAAGAAGGCACCCCAACAAGAGGCAGACCACTAATGCGGGAGATTGAGCAAAGGATGAGGCGGCACACCCGATGCTGGAAAACAAACATGACGGGTGGGGGGAGTCAGAACCACACGGAAATATACCCGTACAACACCACTACGAAGGGACTGTTCGAAAAGAAAGGCCGACTGAACATGTTCCAAATGCAACATGCCCACTCACTGTATGAAGATGACCCACTGCCCCCCCTGGTAATAGCCACAATGAGAGAAACACTGAAACCGGGTAACAACAGAGAACCGCACACAACGAAGGCACTGCAGCTACTCGGGAACTCCCGGGGCTTCTGCATACCGGTTTGCGATGGCAAACACTGGAGGGCAGTGCTGGCCGGACCAGACAAAGGAAATGACAAACTGAAGTTCTGGATATATGACTCCTCGAATGGGAGAACCAATGCAACGTCACGCAACACCAAAAGGCTAACAGCGGAAATAACCAACTGGACGGAACACTTGGCCGAGACACTCAACAAACAAGTAACAGTGGAACTGATGAATGTGGGCAACCAAAGCGCGCAGGACCAATACAGCTGCGGGGTATGGGTACTGATGGCCGCAGAAGCTTGGATGCACTACCAAAAAACATGCCCAGGGGGGCATTGGCCCACCCACTTCAACGAGGCAGTCAGCAAATGGGGGGCCACCGACAGAACGGCGATAACCGCCTATAGAAAGTCCATACAGCTGCCAGTAAAAGAGATGATAACCACCGCCGAGGGGCAAAGCCGGACGCAGGTGGAAAGCCAGCGAGCGGCAGAGACCCGGAGGCCTGCGGATGGCCTGAACACAAACCTAGAGGCCGGAAGACAGGCACCACAAACCCAGGAAAGGGGACGCAAAACTACTACGAAGCAACCAGGCCTATGGGAATGGCTACATAGATTAGCCCCCACAACACCCCCAGGTAATGACGGGCAGACACCTGAGGAGCAGCAAGCACAGGAAACCCACCTAAACGAAGAATGGGAGCAAACACAGGACGAACCAACAGCACGATGGGAAAGATTCGTGGACACACGGCTGGAAACACCAGAGGCGTGCCAGGACTCCCGAGAATACCAAACCCCTCTCACAGAACCAACAAAGACTGACATAGGAAAGGACCGTCTACACATGCTCACATGGAATGTGGCAGGACAAAGTGATGCCTGCCTTGACCTTGCCGAGGTCATTAGCAAAAGAAGCCAAAACCAACAGAGTCTACAAGTAATTGTACTCACGGAAGTGAAATATGCACACGACAGTGTGATGAGGAGATTTAGAGACATGCAATATACTGCAATAGGCACCAAAACCGAGGTGCAAAAAGTGGAAGGGACAGCTGAACAAGCAATGAAAGGAGGAGTGGCAATACTCCTCGGCAACCCCTACAGCCATGCACACAACCACCATGTCGTCCCTGCGAAACACCTCGAAGGGTACCTCCTGCATGTCGTGCTGCACCTACCCGGAAAGGTGATGTACCACGTGCTAGGCATTTACAACCCGCCAGGAGCAGAGGAGGGGAAAACCAGGGACAAAATACTCAAATATACAACAAACCTACTCAGGAAAACTGCGGGAAAGGCGAACGAGCATGTAGTCATAGGAGGAGACCTCAATGCGAGCAACACCAGCACAGGTAAAGGGATGACAAAAACCGACAAGCAATGGATGAAACTTGCGGAGGAGCTAGACCTCCACAATGTAGGCCCGCCAGTCGATACCACACTGAACTGGGCGAAACACAGGAACATTGACAGATGGCTTGCGCCAAGGAACAAGCAGGCGCAATACGAGATGGGGGACACCACACACCTCACCCGGCACCACACGAGTGACCACGAGATGGTAAGCCTAGCAACCCTCCAGTTGGACAGCATAGGCACCCACGAACCATATGTGGACCGCGACCCCCAACCAGGGCACGTAAAGCTGGACACGCCCCTGAACAAAACACACAGGGAAACACTCCAAAGTGTCCTCCTCAGGACACACGACTATGCCAGAACCGCTCAACTGAAACGCATAACAGAGACAGCCACACAATGCAGGGAAGAGGACAACATGCAAGTGGCGCACGCCACCATTGACAGAGCAGGGGAAACAGTACTAAACATACTCACAGAGGCGAACAAATGTGCGCTACAGGACGACGAACTGCCAACCGCTACAGTTGGAGGCACCCCCAACCGAGTGGGAAAAGACCTGCTAATGAGCAAAAAGGACAGAAAGGAAAGGGACGCCGCGATACTCAAGATGCGAAGGCACAAGCAAACCAAACGACACCTACGAAACCCGCACACGGAACACTCAACCCTCCGAAGCCTGAAAGAGGGAGAAATGAAAGGCCCAACGGACAGGGACAACGCAGATGCAAAGGAATGGGTGTCGTGGCTTACTGAGGAGGCCAAAAAAGAAAGGTCGGCGGCGCACAAGGTAGTAAAACAGCACTGGAAACAAGCCAAGCAAAGACACAATGACAAAACCGTAAAGGAATACTGGAACAACCAAAAAAGATACCACAAAAGAATATATACCAAGGCGCAAGAAACAGGCCATGCCCCCACGGCGAACATACAGGCCCTACAGGACAGAGAAGGCAGCCTGGCTGTAGGCCACGGGAACATCGCTAACGCACTAGCAGACCACATGGCTCACTCGGCACCATACAGGATGGAGCACCGAAGTCCACCCGACTCGAAACCCCCACCATGGGAAGACCCAGCTCACAGGGAGCGCCTCATAAAATTGCCAAGACCAGACCCCAGTGGGCTGGACCTCACGATAAGTCGACAGGGCTACAGCAAAGCGGTACACACCCTAAACAACAACAAAGCACCAGGCCCCACCAGGACCCCGAACGAAATTCTTAAGTACATGCCAGAGGACTTCCATGATGCACTACACGCACTCATGCTGGAAATGTGGAACAGCAAGCATGTCCCTCTCACCTGGAAAAAAGGGACATTCTGCTTCCACCACAAGAAAGGGGATGTCACCTTACAGCAAAATTACCGACCCATAGCCCTGCTCGAAGGGGTATTCAAGCTGTACACCTCACAGATAGCAAACATGCTCTCCACGTTCTGCGAAACGCAAGGAATACTAGCCCAGGCTCAGGAAGGCTCAAGGGAAAAAAGGAACACGCTTCGACAACTCACCAGAGTAACCAACGCGATTGAGGATGCAAACGTCTCAGGACGAGAACTACATGGCCTGTATGTAGACTTCGAAAACGCGTACGGCTCAGTGGACCACGACAAACTACTCCAAACGATGCAGTACCTTGGAATTCCCGACGAACTCACACAGGTGGTGCGGGATGTCCTAGGTACACAAAGCCATGACACAATGTCCATGAACACCAGAGTAGGAGGGGAAACCTCACACAAAACTGTACAGGTGCAAAGAGGACTCCTCCAGGGAGACAGCATGAGTCCCCTCCTTTTCATAATATACCAGGAACCGTTGTTAAGATGGCTAGAAGTGGGAGAGCATGGGTACCAACACAAGTATGCAGCAGAACAAGAAAGGCTAGGCCCCCTCAGGACGACAGCAGGGGCGTTCGTTGACGACCTGCTCATACTATGCCCTACGATTTGCCACATGAGGGCTCAGTTACACAAACTACAGGCATTCTCACAGTGGAGTGAACTCAAAATTAACCTCACCAAGTCAGCCATAACCGGCATAAAAAATGGGGTCTCCATACCCGAACAACTCCATACAGACCTCAAAATGCTGGGACTGGACGGTAAGCTAAGCCACTTCAAGGTACTCAAGCCAGACGAAACGTACAAATACCTGGGAGTACTACTTGCATTCACAGGCAGGTGGGACAAAGAGAAAGAGGCCGCTAAGGAAGAGATGAACCACAGAATACAAGCTCTACTACGCTCCCCTCTAACACCTGACCAAAAGGAATACTCCCTTCACTCCGCAATACTGGGGAAATTCAGATATGGATTGCACCTGGGGCTATACACAGCGGGCGAAATAGACGACTTCAACAAAATAATAGGGGGGGCCACAAAGAACATACAGGGTCTGCCCCGCAACGGAACGCCAAACATCTTCACCACACAGGAAAAGGAAAAGTTCGGCCTGGGAATGGTGCCACTCCAAGCAGTCTACGCCCAGTCGATTTGGAGCGGACTACTGGAGGCCATGCACAGCGAAGAGGACAAGGGAACGGTACGAGGCCCGGCGTGGAGGCAAATAAACCTAAAGTCGAGACTCAGAATGTCCCACGTCAGCAGGTCCACCAGAGGACTTGTAGAATACCACAGCACCACACGCAGGAACTGTACAGACCTCGACAAACTCTGGGGGGGGCACCAAACAAAACACAACACACTGAGGAAACTCAATGCCCTACTCAGATACAACATTACGCCCCAGGGGACGGAGGGGATGCTCAGACAACTCCAAACCCCAATACCAAAGATAATGGAACAGCTAGAAGGGGCGACCAGAAGGAAGTCCGACAAAGAAATGGAGGGAACAACAAGAAATACGAAAGCAGGCAAAATAATTGATGGGGACATACCGACGCCTCCAGACTGGCAGGCAATGTGCACAGACCAAACTGCCAGGGTCACAATACCCAAGGACACGCCAACTGCGATAAATTTCACAACGTGCCTCAAACTTTTTGCACACTTCCCGGACCTAGCGCTCCTCACTACCCGAGATGGCCAACATGCGATTAGCCAGGTGAATGTCAGGGAACAATGCACAGATGCAACCCTCAACACAGACCGCAGTGCCATAGCAAAAGGCCTGGCACACCTATACCCATACCTATGTGAAGCCCAACCGAGGGACATAGCGAAACCGGGGGACTTCTACGACAGTCTTACAAACAGACGACTGAAGCAACAATACAGGAGCATGCCCAGGGAGGGACCGCTGGACTCCCACGCAATACGAACTAACCTCCCACGCCTCGACTCGGAGCAGCTGAGAGCAAAAATGACGGAATGGGAGGCGAGACTGGTCCCCAGGGAAGAGATTCACAGGCAACTCTCCCTGCACCCGCTTACAAGGATTAACGAAACGGAGAATACCGGCCCGATACCGGGGGAGGAAGAGGAAGAACCCCAGCCCCTCCACACACGCTCACAAACCAAATGGATAGATGAAATAGACCCCATGGCCGAAAAACTTGAGACAGGCTTCGAGAAAGGCCGAACGATTGACAAGCCGAAAGAGATTGTGGCAATGAGGACCCTACTCGTTGACCCAACAGACCCACACTCCCTAGTGACGCAGTACAGAACCCAGTGGAGACACTCAGAGGGGGATGACTCCTACTCTTGGAGTACAAGGGAAACCATAACCGACTACCTGAAACTAGCCAAACGAAGGGGCCAAAGCGCGACCACCTTCCTAACCCTGAATAGAAGACTGCGAGCAAGGGGCTCCCAGGTGACCCACCCCACAGGCCTCAGAGAAATACTGGCCGGGAGGCCGCACCTGGGGCAGGCCTGGCCCACACTACATGCAGAGAACCTAACACTGGACCCGACAGAAACCAACCCAGAACAAGACATTGTGGACAACAGAGGGCACCACTGCCAGATACGACTGGAGGGGGAACTCGCCCACAGCTACCACAGGAATGGGAAATACATAGGCACCCTCACGAAAGAAAAGCTTCTCAGACTACACGAAAGGTACACCCAGGCAGTGGGTACCACACACCACCAAACCCCACACCAGCGTACACTACGCACCGAAATGTGGGAGGACCACAAAATACAGGTCTCCACGTTCGAGGAGGAAATAGGGCACCTCCTCATTAGGTACTCAAGCAAAGAAGAAAAGGAAGAACGGAAAAAGAACCTGCAAAACCATTGGACATTCCCTGCCCAGATGCAAAGGGCACTACAACAGGCATTCGGAATTACCACCGAACTGTTCGCCTCACCCCTCAATGTCCACCACAACACCACAACGTATTACGCCAAGTATGACAGAGACAAGGTGTTCGGGGCCAGAGGCTCGGCCTGGACAGCAAATTGGATGAAACTGGGAGCCTACCAGTTCAACCCAGAATACACGCCACAGGACCTCAAAAAGGCACTGGACTTTGCCATAGCGGCCACCACCACACAAGAACCGGTGTTCGGGGTCGGGGTGTACCCGACATATGAGAAAACCCCGTACAGGAAGCTCTACAATGCACATGCAGGGCACCTAATACACGAACTATTAGAAATACCACAAGGCAAGTTCACATTTCTACCCCCTGACCACTGGATGGGTGCCACCCACCAACAAGCGAAACAATGCAACTGGAACCTCCGGGTGCTGATAGTGGCCAACAAAGAAGGATGGCAAGCACACTGCGGGGACCCAGACACTGCCGCAGACTGTATAAGGAGGGCACTCACAACCTGCCCGCAAAGTAAGGTCCGCACCACCTCAGCTGTCAAACAGCCGATGAGGGAGGCAAACCTACACGATGCGAATGAACCAAACCAAGAAGTACGCACCCCCAGTGTAGACTGTGTGGTGGACACAAGACCATGGCAGCGATACGAACTCCCGGAAATTAAGACAAAGGACATGACGAATGCAATGGGAAGAATGTGCAGCACAGGGCCACATTTGAGGAACGACCTCTGCCCCCAGTGCTGCAACGTACAAGCGGAAGTGGAAACTTGGTGGGAGGACAGCCACCTCCACGTGGAAGAAGGACCAGCCAAATGGGAACTCCTCCCCGGAAGCAGAGGAGGCAAATGGAACATACACCCCCCCACCGTACAACAGGTGGTGGAAGCCAACACCTTACACACCAGGCTTACAAGACAGAATGACGCCCAAACGATATGGGACAAAGTAGCGAGGTCAAAAGTTGTCAGATACCCCACTGACTTCTGGCCCGAACACGAACCGGGAGCCCAAGGAAGGAGATGGGAATTGACAAGAGACCAAACAGAGGACCCCAGGAACCAAGCCCCGAGGAACACACCAACCCAATTGACATACCCCTCCCCTCTAAGGGCACACAAGGCAACCTCGTACCTTTACACGGACGGGAGCAAAAGAGAAATAGAAACAGAAGAAGGAGGCAAAGAATGGGCCTCAGGAGCTGCGGTATGGGACCCCAGGACCGGGGAAGGGGAGGCCCACATGATTCGATGGGAAGGCGAAGACCAAGAGGTGAACAGAGCGGAACTTCTCGCCATACAAAAAGCGGTGACGCTCCCGCCACCACCAAGTGGCAACGGACTCACCATTTGCACGGACAGTGCCAACTCCATTAGACAACTGGAGAGCATGAGAACGAAACCCCACAACATGGAACACCACCAGCAAAGAGACCTCCTGTATGCCATACTGGTCAACATTGAGGCATTAGTAGCAGCAGGACACACTGTCTCACTGCTAAAAGTCAAGGCACACACGGGAATTGTGGGGAACGAAAAAGCCGACGAGGCAGCCAAACAAGCCTGTACTACGGGAACCCTCACGGAAGCGTGGGATAATAACGAGACAATAAAAGTCAAACCCATGATACCAGACGAGGACTCGAACAGCAGAGAGCTAAAAGGAAAACTCGCGGTACAAAAGTACGTAACCACACTACTCCGTGAACGGCAAGCCCAAGAAAACAGTAGACTCTCAGCAAAAATGACCGACCTCCAGGGAGAACCCTCAACCTGGACCCACCAACTGAAAACTGAGCGCAACTTCAGATGGGAGGCGCACCATGACCAAGCGCAACAAACTGAAGAGGAACAAGCGACAATACGGGACCCGGTACCCAACCAGCAGCAGCAAGCCAACCAGACCCGGGACGAAGAAGACAGGCAAATAAAAGCCATGATGGAACAAACGGAGGAAGAGGAGATGCTCCTTATGCGGGAGGTGCAGGAGCACCAAGAATACCAAGAAACAGAGGGCAAAGGGGACCCCACCCGAGGAGACGAACCCGAACCCGCAGGGACACCACCCCCACCCTCCGAAGGGGAGGAAATATTTGAGGAACTCAACGAGCTCGCGGAGAAACTAGAAGTGACCCAAGAGGTACAAAATGACGATGAAATTTTTGACATGCTAAATGAACTCATTGAGCAGCGGGAAAAGCCACAAGGGGAGCCGACAAAAGAAAGACAAGCTCACCATGACCGTGTCACAGAGGAGTCCAGAGTCCATGCAGTAATGGAGGACCCGATGCCCAGAACAAGATGGAAACAGCGAAAACACGATATGGCACACAGCAGAACGGAAAAAAGGAACGCCCCCTCGGTTCAAGAGGGCGGGACCACAGACAGCTGGCTAAACGAAACAATGAAGCACCTCAAAGGAGACACGCCACTACACAAAGTAGCGAACGGCTTCTGGAAAAGAGCCACATTTGCGGTACGAAAAACAATACTCAAATGCAGACTGAGAATACTGCCAGCACAAGACTATGAGACGGCGAAAAACTCAGCCGGAGGGAGCGGGAAGTGCACCCTGGAAGGATGCGGACACAAAGGGGTGGACTACGCAAAGGGCTTCCTCATGAGGGTAGGGCACGCCCTAGGTGGATGCAACAACCCACAAATGCGAGGGATGTTCACGGACAGGGCAGATGCCCACGCAGATGAGCTAAAACACATACTTGACCACCATAGGAAAGGGGGATGCAAAGTACTCGCCTACACTGGAAAAAAGAGGGACCCAGGGATTAAGCCAAGGGTACTCCCAAATTACATACTCACCAGGGGGCAATGCAGACACGACGGGAAGGACAACCCAGGCAGAAACGATGGGCCCGACACAATACCGAGTTTTGTAGACATAGTCATGATAGAGGGTCTAGAAGACCTGGAGGACGGATGGGAATGCACACAACAGGAAGCACCAGCAAGGGTAAGAAACCTACACCTCATTGAAGTGGCCCACACCGATGACGAAAAATGGGGACCCAAACTCCTGGAAAAATACAAGAAATACGGACCGCTGCTACAATTGCTACGCAGGCACGGATTCCGTGCCAAACTTCATGTGTTTGCAGTGGGCAGAACAGGCACGGTGTACAAACACAACCAAGACATACTCGAGCAACTTGGACTCAACAGAAAAGAGGCCACACAGGCACTACAGAGAATACACGACCTGACAGTAAACTATGCACACAGCACCTACCAGCTATACAGAAAACTCAGACAAGAAAAACAAGAGGAGGAGAAAGACAAGAACCACCCAGTATAAATTGTCCCAACATGGCCGCCACTCGTGGCGGTCCGGCCCAGAGTAGGGCCGGGGAAATCAATTTACTCATACGCCCGACGGGCGTGGTTTTTTCTTTTTTCTTTTCTATTCAAATTGGAGCGCAGCGGAACTTTAGTGGTTTCTGCCATGTCTGATCTCACTGTACTGTAACTAGGACCAACCCGACCCGACAGTCATCTGTACCGACATTTCGGGTCACCTCATAAGATTCTGAAACGAGACACGAGTCTCGGGATCCTATTCGCCTTCAGCTATGTTCGTATGCCTTCACCACCCACCCAAACCCAGGAATCATTGTTCACTTTACAGAGGAGGAAATGCCATTCATAAAACAGACTTAATCCCAAGGCACGTGCCCCCTGCAGTCGATCCCCGTCGCCAGTAGTATTTGCAAGCGAGCCTCCCTCCGTCCCATCGCCAGCCCTATCCCACAGGATCCCCAAATGCAATGCTGACCAATGCCATGTGCGTCAGTGGAGTCGTCTTTCCCTTAGTGTTTCCCGCCAGGCACTTACATGAATTTCATCGCCGTGAGCTCTCCCAGCTCCGTGGGCACCGTGCCCGTCAAGCGGTTGGATTGAAGGTCCCTGAATCCGCGCCCGCCCGGTTCCCGCCCCACGGCTTTCACTCGCCGCCGTTGCACTATTGCCGCCACCTTGTGCTCTCAGCCCGCACCGCAAGGTAGTCATCCAGCCGGCGTGTCACGTCCCACGTGCAGCACTCAACGTATACTACGATCAATGAGCCGTGGGCCGTGGAAAGGTCTGTCGGTGACAAAGTAACATCGCCGTGCGACATTCGGCTCCATCAGAGTTCAGTGGCGGATCATCAAGTATTCATCATCGCATTACCTGACACCTGTCACCGAAATCACGGCATGTCTGAACTGGTCATCAGCACATGCAATCATGGACACTTACGAATCAATTCAATATGATCAGTTTTCAGCAGCGGTTCGGTTCGTCAATCTCGATGTTATTGCCTCTCATGAAAAGAACGTCGCAGAAAAATATGCATCCTCTCACGGCACACTGCACAAGTAACACCGCCATTTATAGTGTGTCAGAACATCGAGCACATCAAGAGATCTGCCTCCTACATTTGGCTCCATCAGAGTGCAGTGGCGGATCATCAAGTATTCATCATCGCATTTCCTAAAACATGACAACGACAGCAGGCTCGGGATGAAGAATGGCTGCAGGATGCTTCGAAGAGAACATCAAAAGCAGCAGACACGGCCAGCTACCGGAGGCCGCCGTGTGACATGAAGAGAAAGTTCAGAGCCGTTGATGCGAACGCGTGGATTGCTTGTGCCTTGGGGGACGTGTGTTGTGACTCTCCCGAGGGAGGGCATTACACAGCCCACAGCACCCGGAAGGGTGCCGCTACCTGCACACGTGCAGTGGGGGTAGTGCAACACGCCGGCATGGTCTACTACTTCGGGTGGATGGCACCGGGATGGCAGCGGGTGGGGCTGAACCCGGCCAGCTACGCGGGGCATTCATTGCGGAGGGGCGGGGCGACTGCGGCCATGCGCCTCGATGTGAACTCCATTCACATCAAGATGCAAAGGGACTGGAAGAGCGACTGCTTCGAGCGCAACTGCGAGCTCGACACCGAGCAGAGGCTCATCCTTCCCGGGCCATGACAGTGTCAATAGGTGACTCACTCGTGCATTCTGCCCTCCCATGCCCCCGTTTGGGTGAGTGTGTCCAGGGCCCCAGAGAATATCCTGGACTCTGTCAGGAGAGCCCCTGCTAGGTGCAGGATTGGGTGGAGGCTGCTGCTGATGACGAAGCTTCTGCGCTCCTGAGAGGAAGCTACTATCCGTTAGCCGTGAAGCCAGAGGGCTCAGCCAGAGAGGCTCAGGTACGGAAGTAGCCGCGCAGCTTCGAAGCAGTAGCCTTCCCTGACAGCCTGAGAGACACTCATTCAGCCAAAGGCTCGGGAGTAATGGTGACAGACAGAGGAGAGCTCGCCAGAGAGGCTAGAGAATCGGGAGAGACTCGCCAGAGAGGCTAGAGCATCGGGAGAGACTCGCCAGAGAGGCTAGAGCACCGAGAGAAAAGCTAGCCAGTGAGGCTGTGCCTTGGAGGGGAGAAGAGAGGAATGAGACTTGCTAGAGTAAATGGAATTTAATCAAACCGGCACGCATCCATTTTCTGCTCGTTTCTTGCAGTGCCGTTGCTTGTGTGCACCCTGCTTGCATTTCAGATCAGGAATACCCACGAGAACATCAAAAGCAGCAGACACGGCCAGCTACAGGAGGCTGCCGTGCAACAAGAAAAGGTAGTTCAATCCGTTGATGCCAACGAGTGGATTGCGTGTGCCTTGGGGCACGTGGGTTGTGTGTCTCTCGAGGGAGGGCATTATTACACAGCCCACAGCACCAGGATGGGTGCCGCTACCTGCTCACGTGCTGTGGGGGTAGTGCAACACACTGGCATGGTCTACTACTTCGGGTGGATGGCACCGGGATTGCAGCAGACAGCAGCACCGGAGGAGTTGTAGAGTGCCGACACTCTACAACTCTCAATCTCTAAGACACGGCAATGAATGATCCGTGTGCAAAAGAAATGTTTAAATTGGAGCATCGTGGAATTTGAGTGATGTCTGCCACGTGTGATCTACGACCCTAGACAGTGTTTGCAGCCCTAGTGGCAATTTGTGTCACGTGTAGTGTCACAACAACTAGACAAAAAGCCCGGGAAGCCTCATCGGCTTCGGCTTTGTTATTTTTTCCCTTCCCACCCAGACCAGGAAGCTCTGTTCACTTTGCAGAGGACATTTCGAAAAAATCCATACAACTAGACTTTCACTGACCTATTAAGTCTGGCCAGCACGCTCAGACAACACCGGTCAGAGAAAAGCTATTTGAAACGTAATGGATGGCAGGCATTGTGCCTTTTGGCAATAAATGCAATATCGCTGGCAGCCTTCAACGGCTCGAGCCAATCGGTTTACCTCGCAGTACCGGCTGCGCGACTGTGCCTTCGCAAGCTATATCTATATGCTAGCCAGCAAGCGGGATTGGGAGGCGAAGCTGAAGCTGACTCGGCAGTCATTCCACGACGTGAAATCTCTGCAAAGAGTACATAAAGCACTTCTTCGGGTGGATGACACCGTCGGGTAGTTGTGGGTGAAGCCTCAGTGTACCGACAAGTTATCTCTGATCAAATGTGTGTTTGTGGCAAAAAGGGAGTTATTCAAGTTGGAGCGCAGCGGAACTTTAGTGGTTTCTACCATGCGTAATCTCGCTGTACTGTAACTAGGACCAACCCGACCCGACAGGCGTCTGTACCGACGTTTCGGGTCACCTCATTAGATTCCGAAACGAGAAACGAGTCCCGGGATCCTATTCGGCTTCAACTATGTTCGTATGCCTTCACCGCCCACCCAACCCAGGAATCACTGTTCACTTTGCAGCAGAGGAAATGCCATTCATAAAACAGACTTAATCCCAAGGCACGTGCCCCCTGCGGTTGATCCCCGTCGCCAGTAGTATTTGCAAGCGAGCCTCCCTCCGTCCCATCACCAGCCCTATCCCATAGGATCCCCAAATGCAATGCTGACCAATGCCATGTGCGTCAGTGGAGTCGTCTTTCCCTTAGTGTTTCTTGCGAGGCTCTTACAGGTAAGTCATCGCCGTGAGCTCTCCCAGCTCCGTGGGCACCGTGCCAGTCAAGCGGTTGGAGTAAAGGTTCCTGAATCCGCGCCCGTCCGGTTCCCGCCCCACCGCTTTCACTCGCCGCTGTTGCACTTTTGCCGCCACCTTGTGCTCTCAGCCCGCACCGCAAGGTAATCATCCAGCCGGCAGGTCACGTCCCACGTGCAGCACTCAACGTATACTACGATCAATGAGCCGTGGGCCGTGGAAAGGTCTGTCGGTGACAAAGTGACATCGCCGTGCGACATTTGGCTCCATCAGAGTGCAATGGCGGATCATCAAGTATTCATCATCACATTTCCTAAAACATGACAACGACAGCAGGCTCGGAATGAAGAATGGCTGCAGGATGCTTCGGAGAGAACATCAAAAGCAGCAGACACGGCCAGCTACCGGAGGCTGCCGTGTGACATAAAGAGAAATAAAGTTCAGAGCCGTTGATGCGAACGCGTGGATTGCTTGTGCCTTGGGGCACGTGGGTTGTGTGTCTCCCGAGGGAGGGCATTACACATCCCACAGCACCCGGGAGGGTGCCGCTACCTGCTCACGTGCAGTGGGGGTAGTGATGGAACATGTGTGCTTCTTCAGAGGGTGGGTCGAGCTGTCTTTGGCAGTATATGACTACAATCCACCCCACAGCAGTAGCAGACGCCAGCATGGTCTACTACTTCGGGTGGATGGCACCGGGATGGCAGCAGACAGCAGCACCGGAGGAGTTGTAGAGTGCCGACACAAATATCTGAGATATGGCAATGAATTATCCATGTTCAAAAGAAATGTTTAAATTGGAGCATTGTGGAATTTGAGTGGTGTCTGCCACGTGTGATCTACGACCCTAGACAGTGCTTGCAGCCCTAGTGAAGATTCGTGTCACATGTAGTGTCACAACAACTAGAATAAAAGCCCGGGAAGCCTCATCGGCTTCAGCTCTGTTCTTTTACCTTCCCTGCCCACCCAGACCAGGAAGCTCTGTTCACTTTACAGAGGAGCAATTCCACTAAAATCCATACGGCTAGACTTTCACTGACCTATTAACTCTGGCCAGCAGGCTCAGACAACATTGATCAGACAAAAGCTATTTGAAACGTAATGGATGGCAGGCGTTGTGCCTTTTGGCAATGAATGCAAAATCGCTGGCAGCCTTCAACATCCTGCGCCACTCGGTTTACCTCGCGGTACCGGCTGCGCGACTGTGCCTTCGCAAGCTATATTTCGTGCTAGCCAGCAAGCGGGACTGGGAGGCGATCGAAGTTGAAGCTGACTAGGCAGTCGTTCTACGACGCGCAATCTCTGCAAAGAGTACATGAAGCACTTCTTCAGGAGGATGACACCGTCGGGTAGTTGTGGATGAAGCCTCAGTGTATCGACAAGTTATCTCTGATCGAGGGAGAGACCTCAAGGGCAATGCAGCGCCCGATATCGAGGGAGAGGCCTCAAGGGCAATGCAGCGCCCGATATCACGGGAGAGGCCTCAAGGGCAATGCAGCGCCCGATATCGAGGGAGAGGCCTCAAGGGCAATGCCGCGCCCGATATCGAGGGAGAGGCCTCAAGGGCAATGCAGCGCCCGGTAGGAGACACGAGGGGAGAGGCCTCAAGGGCACGTAGCGCCCGATATCGAGGGAGAGGCCTCATGGGCAATGCAGCGCCCGATATCGAGGAGAGGTCATGGCAATGTAGCGCCCAATATCGAGGGAGAGGCCTCATGGCAATGGAGCGCCCGATATCGAGGAGAGGCCTCAAGGGGCAATGCAGCGCCCGATATCGGGAGAGGCCTCAAGGGCAAATGCAGCGCCCGATATCGAGTGGGAGAGGCCCCAAGGCGATGCAGCGCCCGAGCAATGGTGGAGAGGCCTCATGGGCAATGCAGCGCCCGATATCGAGGAGAGGCCTCAGGCAATGCAGCGCCCGATATCGGTGGAGAGGCCTCAAGGGCAATGCAGCGCACGATATCGAGGGAGAGGCCTCAAGGGCAATGCAGCGCCCGATATCGAGGGAGAGACCTCAAGGGCAATGCAGCGCCCGATATCGAGGGAGAGGCCTCAAGGGCAATGCAGCGCCCGATATCGAGGGAGAGGCCTCAAGGGCAATGCAGCGCCCGATATCGAGGGAGAGACCTCAAGGGCAATGCAGCGCCCGATATCGAGGGAGAGGCCTCAAGGGCAATGCAGCGCCCGATATCGAGGGAGAGGCCTCAAGGGCAATGCAGCGCCCGATATCACGGGAGAGGCCTCAAGGGCAATGCAGCGCCCGATATCGAGGGAGAGGCCTCAAGGGCAATGCCGCGCCCGATATCGAGGGAGAGGCCTCAAGGGCGATGCAGCGCCCGATATCGAGGGAGAGGCCTCATGGGCAATGCAGCGCCCGATATCGAGGGAGAGGCCTCAAGGGCGATGCAGCGCCCGATATCGAGGGAGAGGCCTCAAGGGCAACAATGCAGCGCCCGATATCGAAATACTGAAGTGTGGTTCATTGAGCTGTGAAGTTTTAAGGGAAAGTGATTACGCACAAACTGGTGCAGGTTGCCTTGGCCGCCTGGCATTGTTGGTATGCGTTGGTCTGGTCGATTGTTGTTGCTGAGGCTGTGGGTGAGTGACTGGGGCTTGCAGTGGGACTCGATGTGATTGAGCTGGTGGTAGCTGGATGGGAGGTTGTGGGGGTGGTAGTGGTAGGGCTGGAGGTAGTTGGGCTCAAGGTCGTAGGGCTAGCAGTGGAGGGGCTGGCAGTGGATGGGGTGGAGGTAGTGGGGCTGGCAGTATTTGGCAGTGGATGTGGTGGAGGTAGTGGGGCTGGCAGTAGTTGGGTTGGCAGTGGATGGGGTGGAAGTATGATGGGGCTGGCAGTAGTTGGGCTGGCAGTGGATGGGGTGGAGAATTGGACTGGCAGTGGATGGGGTGGAGGTAGTGGGGCTGAAGTAGTTGGGCTGGCAGTGGATGGGGTGGAGGTAGTGGGGCTGGCAGTAGTTGGGCTGGCAGTGGATGGGGTGGAGGTAGTGGGGCTGGCAGTAGTTGGGCTGGCAGTGGATGGGGTGGAGGTAGTGGGGCTGGCAGTATTTGGGCTTGTGGGTGAGGTCGTTGTGGTTGGTTGGTTGGTTGGTTGGCCTGACAACACATACACCCGTACATAAATGTAAAGAGCATGGTCATGATTAACTGTGCATTTTCTGCCAAGTGCACCCTCTCGGAATTTCATATAAACGAGAAGTGTACAGCTGAATGTCCAATGGATCTCATTATATTCGGGTCTAAGGGCACACCAACTCTCTGTGCGTCTCGACTTTTCCCCGTACCTACTACAGCAAACATATGCCAAAACACACGGTCTCTTGCATAGTTCAGAGCAGAACTCTAACGTCACGTAACGTCATATCCTCTCGGTATCGTCCACATGTTCCTGTTATAATGTCGGCACTCCATGCAGCCTTTGATGGGCCGTCTTCCGCAAGTTTCGAGGGCGCTGGTCCCTGGATGCAAGTAGCAATCTATAATTGCATATGAACAAATAAAACGAGCTCACTATTGAACAATCCAACCTACTATCAAATATAAAGAGGTGTTCTCAAACAGGCGGACACAGACGTGATGGCTGCTGTCCGTTGCAAACAAACATCGCTGGATGCATTGTCTTTCACGGGTGGGTCTCTTCTCACCCGTCTCAACCCGGTTTGTCTTGCTTTTGGCATTCACAGAGGGATGGATCTGAAGTCCTCGAACATCGATTTTAATGTGCGGAACACGAATGGCAAGTTCATTTGACCATCAGATGCAATGCTCATGTCGAAATGGGGTGGAGGCTAGGGGGGTTGAGAATAAGGGGAATCTAGTTTGATATTCCAAAACACGCCGACTTTTGCATAGTTTAGAGCATAAATCTAACGTAATATCTCCACCTCTTCATGGGATCGTCCACGTCTTCATGTTATAATGTCAGGACACCAAGCAGTATTTCATGGGCCGTCTTCAACAAGTTTTGAGGGTGCCGGTCCCTGGATGCGAGTAGTAATCTACTATTACATATGAACAAATGAAACACGCCAACCATTAAACAATCCAGCCTACAGTACTATCAAATATAAAGAGGTACACATGCGGAGTAATCGCAAATCGTGCAATGTTTCGAAAATGGGATGGACTGAGTGCCGCACCAGTTATTGGGCAGTCTTGATTCAGGGAGGTCCCCGCAGTACTAGTCACCTCAACGTTTTCCGGAATGGTCCCACAAAGATCATTATTGTAGGACACGTCCCTGCAGAATATAACATACACTATAGTCATCGAGATTTATGCTGAAGTCCGGGAACCGTGTGATAATCTGCTGTGCCACTCTCTATGTTATTGCCTCTCATGAAAAGAACGTCGCAGAAAAATATGCATCCTCTCACGGCACACTGCACAAGTAACACCGCCATTTATAGTGTGTCAGAACATCGAGCACATCAAGAGATCTGCCTCCTACATTTGGCTCCATCAGAGTGCAGTGGCGGATCATCAAGTATTCATCATCGCATTTCCTAAAACATGACAACGACAGCAGGCTCGGGATGAAGAATGGCTGCAGGATGCTTCGAAGAGAACATCAAAAGCAGCAGACACGGCCAGCTACCGGAGGCCGCCGTGTGACATGAAGAGAAAGTTCAGAGCCGTTGATGCGAACGCGTGGATTGCTTGTGCCTTGGGGGACGTGTGTTGTGACTCTCCCGAGGGAGGGCATTACACAGCCCACAGCACCCGGAAGGGTGCCGCTACCTGCACACGTGCAGTGGGGGTAGTGCAACACGCCGGCATGGTCTACTACTTCGGGTGGATGGCACCGGGATGGCAGCGGGTGGGGCTGAACCCGGCCAGCTACGCGGGGCATTCATTGCGGAGGGGCGGGGCGACTGCGGCCATGCGCCTCGATGTGAACTCCATTCACATCAAGATGCAAAGGGACTGGAAGAGCGACTGCTTCGAGCGCAACTGCGAGCTCGACACCGAGCAGAGGCTCATCCTTCCCGGGCCATGACAGAGGCCGCAGCTGTTGTCAATAGGTGACTCACTCGTGCATTCTGCCCTCCCATGCCCCCGTTTGGGTGAGTGTGTCCAGGGCCCCAGAGAATACCCTGGACTCTGTCAGGAGAGCCCCTGCTAGGTGCAGGATTGGGTGGAGGCTGCTGCTGATGACGAAGCTTCTGCGCTCCTGAGAGGAAGCTACCATCCGTTAGCCGTGAAGCCAGAGGGCTCAGCCAGAGAGGCTCAGGCACGGAAGTAGCCGCGCAGCTTCGAAGCAGTAGCCTTCCCTGACAGCCTGAGAGACACTCATTCAGCCAAAGGCTCGAGAGTAATGGTGACAGACAGAGGAGAGCTCGCCAGAGAGGCTAGAGAATCGGGAGAGACTCGCCAGAGAGGCTAGAGCATCGGGAGAGACTCGCCAGAGAGGCTAGAGCACCGAGAGAAAAGCTAGCCAGTGAGGCTGTGCGCTGGAGGGGAGAAGAGAGGAATGAGGCTTGCTAGAGTAAATGGAATTTAATCAAACCGGCACGCATCCATTCCTGCTCGTTTCTTGCAGTGCCGTTGCTTGTGTGCACCCTGCTTGCATTTCAGATCAGGAATACCCACGAGAACATCAAAAGCAGCAGACACGGCCAGCTACAGGAGGCTGCCGTGCAACAAGAAAAGGTAGTTCAATCCGTTGATGCCAACGAGTGGATTGCGTGTGCCTTGGGGCACGTGGGTTGTGTGTCTCTCGAGGGAGGGCATTATTACACAGCCCACAGCACCAGGATGGGTACCGCTACCTGCTCACGTGCTGTGGGGGTAGTGCAACACACTGGCATGGTCTACTACTTCGGGTGGATGGCACCGGGATTGCAGCAGACAGCAGCACCGGAGGAGTTGTAGAGTGCCGACACTCTACAACTCTCAATCTCTAAGACACGGCAATGAATGATCCGTGTGCAAAAGAAATGTTTAAATTGGAGCATCGTGGAATTTGAGTGGTGTCTGCCACGTGTGATCTACGACCCTAGACAGTGTTTGCAGCCCTAGTGGCAATTTGTGTCACGTGTAGTGTCACAACAACTAGACAAAAAGCCCGGGAAGCCTCATCGGCTTCGGCTTTGTTATTTTTTCCCTTCCCACCCAGACCAGGAAGCTCTGTTCACTTTGCAGAGGACATTTCGAAAAAATCCATACAACTAGACTTTCACTGACCTATTAAGTCTGGCCAGCAGCTCAGACAACACCGGTCAGAGAAAAGCTATTTGAAACGTAACGGATGGCAGGCATTGTGCCTTTTGGCAATAAATGCAATATCGCTGGCAGCCTTCAACGGCTCGAGCCAATCGGTTTACCTCGCAGTACCGGCTGCGCGACTGTGCCTTCGCAAGCTATATCTATATGCTAGCCAGCAAGCGGGACTGGGAGGCGAAGCTGAAGCTGACTCGGCAGTCATTCCACGACGTGAAATCTCTGCAAAGAGTACATAAAGCACTTCTTCGGGTGGATGACACCGTCGGGTAGTTGTGGGTGAAGCCTCAGTGTACCGACAAGTTATCTATGATCAAATGTGTGTTTGTGGCAAAAAGGGAGTTATTCAAGTTGGAGCGCAGCGGAACTTTAGTGGTTTCTACCATGCGTGATCTCATTGTACTGTAATTAGGACCAACCCGACCCGACAGTCGTCTGTACCGACGTTTCGGGTCACCTCATTAGATTCCGAAACGAGAAACGAGTCCCGGGATCCTATTCGGCTTCAGCTATGTTCGTATGCCTTCACCACCCACCCAACCCAGGAATCATTGTTCACTTTGCAGCGGAGGAAATGCCATTCATAAAACAGACTTAATCCCAAGGCACGTGCCCCCTGCGGTTGATCCCCGTCGCCAGTAGTATTTGCAAGCGAGCCTCCCTCCGTCCCATCACCAGCCCTATCCCATAGGATCCCCAAATGCAATGCTGACCAATGCCATGTGCGTCAGTGGAGTCGTCTTTCCCTTAGTGTTTCTTGCGAGGCTCTTACAGGTAAGTCATCGCCGTGAGCTCTCCCAGCTCCGTGGGCACCGTGCCATTCAAGCGGTTGGAGTTAAGGTTCCTGAATCCGCGCCCGTCCGGTTCCCGCCCCACCGCTTTCACTCGCCGCTGTTGCACTTTTGCCGCCACCTTGTGCTCTCAGCCCGCACCGCAAGGTAATCATCCAGCCGGCAGGTCACGTCCCACGTGCAGCACTCAACGTATACTACGATCAATGAGCCGTGGGCCGTGGAAAGGTCTGTCGGTGACAAAGTGACATCGCCGTGCGACATTTGGCTCCATCAGAGTGCAATGGCGGATCATCAAGTATTCATCATCACATTTCCTAAAACATGACAACGACAGCAGGCTCGGAATGAAGAATGGCTGCAGGATGCTTCGGAGAGAACATCAAAAGCAGCAGACACGGCCAGCTACCGGAGGCCGCCGTGTGACATGAAGAGAAAGTTCAGAGCCGTTGATGCGAACGCGTGGATTGCTTGTGCCTTGGGGGACGTGTGTTGTGACTCTCCCGAGGGAGGGCATTACACAGCCCACAGCACCCGGAAGGGTGCCGCTACCTGCACACGTGCAGTGGGGGTAGTGCAACACGCCGGCATGGTCTACTACTTCGGGTGGATGGCACCGGGATGGCAGCGGGTGGGGCTGAACCCGGCCAGCTACGCGGGGCATTCATTGCGGAGGGGCGGGGCGACTGCGGCCATGCGCCTCGATGTGAACTCCATTCACATCAAGATGCAAAGGGACTGGAAGAGCGACTGCTTCGAGCGCAACTGCGAGCTCGACACCGAGCAGAGGCTCATCCTTCCCGGGCCATGACAGAGGCCGCAGCTGTTGTCAATAGGTGACTCACTCGTGCATTCTGCCCTCCCATGCCCCCGTTTGGGTGAGTGTGTCCAGGGCCCCAGAGAATACCCTGGACTCTGTCAGGAGAGCCCCTGCTAGGTGCAGGATTGGGTGGAGGCTGCTGCTGATGACGAAGCTTCTGCGCTCCTGAGAGGAAGCTACTATCCGTTAGCCGTGAAGCCAGAGGGCTCAGCCAGAGAGGCTTAGCCACGGAAGTAGCCGCGCAGCTTCGAAGCATCAGCCTTCCCTGACAGCCTGAGAGACACTCATTCAGCCAAAGGCTCGAGAGTAATGGTGACAGACAGAGGAGAGCTCGCCAGAGAGGCTAGAGAATCGGGAGAGACTCGCCAGAGAGGCTAGAGCATCGGGAGAGACTCGCCAGAGAGGCTAGAGCACCGAGAGAAAAGCTAGCCAGTGAGGCTGTGCGCTGGAGGGGAGAAGAGAGGAATGAGGCTTGCTAGAGTAAATGGAATTTAATCAAACCGGCACGCATCCATTCCTGCTCGTTTCTTGCAGTGCCGTTGCTTGTGTGCACCCTGCTTGCATTTCAGATCAGGAATACCCACGAGAACATCAAAAGCAGCAGACACGGCCAGCTACAGGAGGCTGCCGTGCAACAAGAAAAGGTAGTTCAATCCGTTGATGCCAACGAGTGGATTGCGTGTGCCTTGGGGCACGTGGGTTGTGTGTCTCTCGAGGGAGGGCATTATTACACAGCCCACAGCACCAGGATGGGTACCGCTACCTGCTCACGTGCTGTGGGGGTAGTGCAACACACTGGCATGGTCTACTACTTCGGGTGGATGGCACCGGGATTGCAGCAGACAGCAGCACCGGAGGAGTTGTAGAGTGCCGACACTCTACAACTCTCAATCTCTAAGACACGGCAATGAATGATCCGTGTGCAAAAAAAATGTTTAAATTGGAGCATCGTGGAATTTGAGTGGTGTCTGCCACGTGTGATCTACGACCCTAGACAGTGTTTGCAGCCCTAGTGGCAATTTGTGTCACGTGTAGTGTCACAACAACTAGACAAAAAGCCCGGGAAGCCTCATCGGCTTCGGCTTTGTTATTTTTTCCCTTCCCACCCAGACCAGGAAGCTCTGTTCACTTTGCAGAGGACATTTCGAAAAAATCCATACAACTAGACTTTCACTGACCTATTAAGTCTGGCCAGCAGCTCAGACAACACCGGTCAGAGAAAAGCTATTTGAAACGTAACGGATGGCAGGCATTGTGCCTTTTGGCAATAAATGCAATATCGCTAGCAGCCTTCAACGGCTCGAGCCAATCGGTTTACCTCGCAGTACCGGCTGCGCGACTGTGCCTTCGCAAGCTATATCTATATGCTAGCCAGCAAGCGGGACTGGGAGGCGAAGCTGAAGCTGACTCGGCAGTCATTCCACGACGTGAAATCTCTGCAAAGAGTACATAAAGCACTTCTTCGGGTGGATGACACCGTCGGGTAGTTGTGGGTGAAGCCTCAGTGTACCGACAAGTTATCTCTGATCAAATGTGTGTTTGTGGCAAAAAGGGAGTTATTCAAGTTGGAGCGCAGCGGAACTTTAGTGGTTTCTACCATGCGTGATCTCATTGTACTGTAATTAGGACCAACCCGACCCGACAGTCGTCTGTACCGACGTTTCGGGTCACCTCATTAGATTCCGAAACGAGAAACGAGTCCCGGGATCCTATTCGGCTTCAGCTATGTTCGTATGCCTTCACCACCCACCCAACCCAGGAATCATTGTTCACTTTGCAGCGGAGGAAATGCCATTCATAAAACAGACTTAATCCCAAGGCACGTGCCCCCTGCGGTTGATCCCCGTCGCCAGTAGTATTTGCAAGCGAGCCTCCCTCCGTCCCATCACCAGCCCTATCCCATAGGATCCCCAAATGCAATGCTGACCAATGCCATGTGCGTCAGTGGAGTCGTCTTTCCCTTAGTGTTTCTTGCGAGGCTCTTACAGGTAAGTCATCGCCGTGAGCTCTCCCAGCTCCGTGGGCACCGTGCCATTCAAGCGGTTGGAGTTAAGGTTCCTGAATCCGCGCCCGTCCGGTTCCCGCCCCACCGCTTTCACTCGCCGCTGTTGCACTTTTGCCGCCACCTTGTGCTCTCAGCCCGCACCGCAAGGTAATCATCCAGCCGGCAGGTCACGTCCCACGTGCAGCACTCAACGTATACTACGATCAATGAGCCGTGGGCCGTGGAAAGGTCTGTCGGTGACAAAGTGACATCGCCGTGCGACATTTGGCTCCATCAGAGTGCAATGGCGGATCATCAAGTATTCATCATCACATTTCCTAAAACATGACAACGACAGCAGGCTCGGAATGAAGAATGGCTGCAGGATGCTTCGGAGAGAACATCAAAAGCAGCAGACACGGCCAGCTACCGGAGGCCGCCGTGTGACATGAAGAGAAAGTTCAGAGCCGTTGATGCGAACGCGTGGATTGCTTGTGCCTTGGGGGACGTGTGTTGTGACTCTCCCGAGGGAGGGCATTACACAGCCCACAGCACCCGGAAGGGTGCCGCTACCTGCACACGTGCAGTGGGGGTAGTGCAACACGCCGGCATGGTCTACTACTTCGGGTGGATGGCACCGGGATGGCAGCGGGTGGGGCTGAACCCGGCCAGCTACGCGGGGCATTCATTGCGGAGGGGCGGGGCGACTGCGGCCATGCGCCTCGATGTGAACTCCATTCACATCAAGATGCAAAGGGACTGGAAGAGCGACTGCTTCGAGCGCAACTGCGAGCTCGACACCGAGCAGAGGCTCATCCTTCCCGGGCCATGACAGAGGCCGCAGCTGTTGTCAATAGGTGACTCACTCGTGCATTCTGCCCTCCCATGCCCCCGTTTGGGTGAGTGTGTCCAGGGCCCCAGAGAATACCCTGGACTCTGTCAGGAGAGCCCCTGCTAGGTGCAGGATTGGGTGGA
>LGRX02007756.1:0-26265 GCA_001247695.2 Cymbomonas tetramitiformis
TCGTTCCTAGGGCCAAATATATTATCGCGACATGTCGCGATGTCTCGTGAAACGTCTGTGATGCAGGTCGATGTTCATGCAGGAGCCATCCATCGAGCGCTGCACGACCTTAGTTTAACGTTGTTGCAGTTCATTCCTAGATCGGATCGTAGGATTCGTCGTAATACTCCTCAAGATACTTAATCGACGGTTTCCAAGATGAGGCCCAGGCTGGAAACCATGGCCCCATCGTTAGAATGTCCATGAGACATCGCGATGTTGCCTAAGATCACACTGGAGATATCTGAACATACGAAACATTCCTCGGGATTAGACCATATAATGACGCTGTCATCGTCGCAGCGACGAATTTGTATGCCGCCAGCGCGAATGGTTGCGTGACGATGAAGACGGATAAGTTTGACGGCGCGGGCAGTCCGCTCGTACGCCAGTGCTGCGCCAGTGGTTTTTTTTACAGAATTATGTCGTTCTGTACAGTTTATGTCGTTTTGTACAGTGGTTAACAGTGATGGCCCCATGTCTACACAAGTCAAGCAAGAAACCCAAAGGTCATTATCACGCATATCACACGCACAACACGCACAAGCATTTTCAAGCATTCAGGGCATATCAAAATTAAAATTACTTTCTATGATATGTATGTCTATCTCGGCATGTGCCATCCAGAGGTTGTGCATGCTGAGCATACATCGATCTAAAGCCCATCTTGGCTTACAGCATCTTGCAACGCGAGCTCTAGGGGCGTAGGGGGTCGCTCTTGCTCGTTGCATCCCCCCCTGCTGTCTTCTTCGCTTTTCTATCTTCGTAGACTCTACTAAGACGGACCAGTCCCTACAAAATAAGGATTATTCCAAGGGCTTGGACCGTCGGCTTGGAACCCCATAGGACCCGGTAGGACAGGTATGTGTTTGAGAGGCGTTGGCGTTAACACTGGGAATTCCAAGGGCTTGGACAGCAACTGTCCAGGTCCAAGCCCCGTCCAAGCCGCGGTCCAAGGGCTTGGACCTGGACATTTGCTATCCAAGCCCTTGGAACCCCCTTGGAATTTACATAAAATTCCAATCGGTTTCCAAGCCGTTGGACCGTCGGTTTGGAATACCGTAGGACCCATTTGGACCGTCGGCTTGGAACCCCGTTGGACCCGCTTGGACCATCGGCTTGGATTCCCATAGGATTTTTTTAGATTGGCGATTCCAAGGGGGTTCCAAATGCTTGGACGGGGCTCGGACCTTGTTAAACGGGCATTCCAATGGGGTTCCAAAGGCTTGGACGGGGCTTAGACTCTGCCAAACGGTGATTCCGAGGAGGGTCCAAGGGCTTGGACGCTGCAAAAAAACAGGTTCCAAAGGGGTTCCAAAGACTTGGACGGGTCTTGGACTCCGTCAAAAGAAGTTTCCGAGGGGGTTCCAAGGGCTTGGATAGGGCTTGGACTCAGTTAAACAGAGATTCCAACGTGATTCCAAGGGCTTGGAAGCTGTTAAATTAAGGTTCCAAGCGAGTTCCGAGGGCTTGGACGGGGCTTAGAATCTGTTAAACGAGAATTGCATGGCCAGGTTCCATTGTTCCAAAGCTTTGGAACAATGTTTCCAAAAGCTTGGACGGACATGTTCCAAAGGCTTGGAACCATGGTTCCAAATACATTTATTTTGCTTCATACATTTCATTAATTTCAAACGCTTGGAACCGCATTTCCAACGATTTGGAACAACGTTTCCAAAAGGCTTAAACATATATGGCTCCAAAGGCTTAAACGGACATGGTTCCAAAGACTTGGAACCATGGCTCCAAATACATTTACAGTGAGAATATGCAGGTATGCAGGGTTAAGGGGTACTGCGCAGTTCCAAAATACACTTGCAATTGTTGCTACATTGTTTTCATGTTTCTTTGCACACATACATTATGATGTCGTGTGCATGCTGTACACAGAAAGTTTAAAGGTTGCGATGCTAAGTTGCAAATACGTCATCATCATTGGATAAATAACATTACTTGACAGAGTTACAAGTGCGTGGGATCTAGGTTCAGGCTAATAATGCTATCACAAGTCAGGGATTCTACCGAAAGCTGCAAGCTTTCGAAACTACTCTTAAAACTACTCTAATTAGTTTGAAACTTTTAAATTGAAATCTGTTCCGCTAATTGCAAGCACTGACGCACTTGAAACACGACCTGCGAACATGCCGTAAAACAGAACAAAATCAGCGTTCATCAGACGCCGAACCGCAAGTAAAATAATAAACTTCAGTCAACGAAACGCAAATCAGATCCAACGTTTAAACAGTCTTACCTGCGATAGAGCAATTCTCGACCCGGGCGGTACCAATCCCTGAAAAAGTAAAACACAAAGCTCAGTTCTACACGCATATGTGGAAAACATACCGGCGTGTTATGGCCGATTCTCGAGCATCGGTACTATTTTGGGCTGACGCTATTTTTAAAAGTGCAGGTTTGTGGGATTAATGATACGGTGTTGCTACTACGATGATGCTGAACTGTTTTCAAACAAAATGCTGAAAACAACTCTGCGCGCGCAACATGCAAGGCTGCTAGATAACGGCAGGTACGTTCAAGAACTGTCGTTGCGGCATTCTCAGTGTCACAGCGAATTGAGCCCGTACCGTTTGAATAACTCCGCCGCAGAGATCTTTCAGACTTCCTGGAATCGCGTTTACGTCCCGGACCCGAGCGTCACCGGAGAATTTCCTGCAGATCTCCACAAAGTAATCTTGCGAAAAATGAGAAGAAAGAAGACACGGCTAAGCCTGGACATACAATACTGCAAGTCTTCGACGGCGTTGAGGTGAAATATGAAGTTCCGTATTGTAAAGTGTCGGGTCTTCACTGTGTCCACAGTCCACAGTCACAGAGTACCGTTCGTCTAGCCATTTGAAAATCCATCGTCTTCAAAGGTCGCGATACTCGCGATTACTCGCGATTACTCGCGATTACTAACGATTACTCGCGATTACTCGCGATTACTCGCGATTACTCGCGATTACTACTACGTACGGCGAAAGACTGAGCAGTCGATCCAACCATTCGTGCACGACGAATCCAATTTAATCTTCGATCTGAGCAGTCCATCGCTATACTGTATATTTCTGTTTTCTGGACTGTTGCTTTTTATTTTTGGAGCAAGTCCTTCTACAGAATTCGTCGCAGCTCTATTTTTAGAAATTTCCCGTAAGATGTGCATAATTGACGGTAGAAAACAATTTTTCTGCATTTTTCACGTCGCTGCATATCAAAAACATCGGGGCCAAACATATGTCCACTTTTCAAAAAAACAGAAAATTTTCCGAAATTTTGTTTTTTGGGCTTTTTACACAAAAAACAGCCAAGTGTTAAGCTTTGAAATAAGAGGCTTCACTTTGGAATTCCAGGGGCATGGAATTTCTCAAGTGGGAGCAAATGTCCCATTCCAATGGACTTCCAAGGGCTTGGATAAACCCCCAGAAGTGGACCTAGTCGATTTTTACCAAAAAAGTTCCATGCCATTGGTTTGAGTGGGCCAACCCGTTGGAATATTGGTCCTTAGGTGATTTTTGCAATCCTCAAAACGTTCTAAATAACTTTGTGCGATTCCAATGCTTCACTTTGGAATTCCAGAGGCATGGAATTTTTCAAGTGGGAGCAAATGTCCCATTCCAATGGACTTCCAAGCCTCTGGATTAATCCCCAGAAGTGGACCTAGTCGATTTTTAAGATGGCTTTTCCAAACCGATGGACACCGTAATCCCTGGCCTGTCCGGGCGCCCGGATTGTGCCTAAAAACGTAGAAACCCTGATGTAAAGGTGACAAACCGGACTTTTGCCGAATGTTGAAGGTATTTAATTCCGACCGCCCGGAACTACGTTCCCACGCGCCGGACCATGGGTCCGGGCGCCCGGAATGCATCTGAAAACCTTACAAGTCCGGTCAGACAACTCACACTTCTTACATGGATTCGCAGGAATAATGGCTAGGCAAAGGCGTGGACTAGCTCGAAACGAGAACGCGGAAGGCACTCCATGCCCATGCGATCAATGCAGACTCCGATTTTGCTACTCCAAAAAACAGATTAAGCGGCATTTGATCCTACATCCGCCCGTCGCACGCCTCTCCAATGACCGAGATCATGAAGAAAACGACTCTCTTGACGGTGCCGAAAGTGTGAATGATGACGGTGAGACGGATCCACCATCAGAGACGGACGAAGAGGAAGAACACGAGGATGACACATATCTTCATGACCATGCCGAACGGATGCTCCGGAAGATCCGTGAAAACTTCTTCAGCCCGATTGAGTATGCATCGTCCGACTCGGTGAGTTCTAAATCCCGTCCAAGCCGTTGGAACCATTGTTTAACAATATCCAAGCCCCGTCCAAGCCTTTGGAACAACCTTGGATTCCCCCACGAAGAAGAGTCCAAGCATCGTCCAAGCCTTTGGAACACCTTTAGAGCCATCACTTAATGTATCGGTCACGTTAAATTGACCTGGAAAGTGATTTTCGAATTTTGGATTTGGTTTTTTTGCTCTACGTTAGATTTCGAAATTTCGATTTGGCTGATTTTGCTCTACGTTAGATTTTCAGATTTCAGTCTTCGGGATGCTGGATTTTCGAATTTTGGATTTGTTTTTTGCTCTACGTTAGATTTTCGAAATTTCGATTTGGCTGATTTTGCTCTACGTTAGATTTCAGATTTCAGTCTTCGGGATCCTGGATTTCGAATTTGGATTTGTTTTTTTGCTCTACGTTAGATTTCGTGGGTCAGCTTCGGAACACTGGGTTTCGGACTTTGGGATGCATATCTTAAATTGGAGTGCTTCGCAAATACAGGCAATTAATGCCAATTATCTTGCCTGCACGGACCACCTGGTGCCCGTCCGTCATAGAAGCCTCCCTTTAACATGGGGATGCTGGACGGTTAGAGTACTGACCACGACGGGTGGGTTACTCTACACGAGTAGCACACCGGAAGTGGCCAGGCTCGAAAATCGTCCATCCCTTTCCACAAGATTGGGGCCCGGTAGAGACCGGGGTGCGATTTTCGAGGAGCATTTCTCCTGAAAGGAAGAGTGCTCTGGTGTGGTTGTTGTCTCGAACAGGGACACGAGCCAGACTCAGCCCCACGAAAGGGATTGCTTTTCTTCGATGGCGCATGCCGCTTTAACGCGTCGCCGGATTTGAGGCAAGCCTCGTTCGGAGTAGCACTCTGCTCAGAACAAGGTCAACAGTGGACCCGGGACTACGGGCGCCTTGGATCCAATTTAACAGCTTCCAAGTCACTTCACTTAGTGTATCGGTCTCGTTGAGCACCACGTGTTGCCAAGTCAGAACCTACCAGTTGTAAATATACTGTAATATATAACACGCATTGTACAGATAATACTAACTTACCTGGAGTTCCAAAGGGGTTCCGAAGGCTTGGATGCGCCTTGGAATCCGTCAAACGCAAGTTCCGAAGCGGTTCCAAACCATTGGACTAAGCCTGGACACCATAAGATATCGCTTCCATAATCGTTCCAAAGGCTTGGACGGTCTTGAACTGCACGTAGCAAGAATGATCGGTCCAGAGAATTATCAGTCTATATATCAAGCACTTGCTCATAGCGTTCCGCTCTCAGATCGGGAAGTTCCAAGGGCTTGGAATTTCGGAACACGCTCCCGTGTTGCCCAGAGACTGGGCCTATGGGGTTCCAAGGGCTTGGAATCTTTTGAAACCCGCGCTCGTGCTGCGCAGAGACCGGTCCTATGGGGTTCCAAGCCGTGGAGCCTCCGGGCTCGAGCTTCATTCCTCGTACTAACAAGGTCCAAGGGCTTGGAATCTTTTGAAACCCACGCCCGTGCTGCGCAGAGACCGATCCTATGGGGTTCCAAGCCGTTGAGCCTCCGGGTTTGAGCTTCATTCCTCGTACTAACAAGGTCCAAGGGCTTGGAATCTTTTGAAACCCTCGCACGTGCTGCGCTGAGACCGGTCCAATGGGGTTCCAAGCCGTTGAGCCTCCGGGTTCGAGCTTCATTACTCTTACTAGCAAGTTCCAAAGGCTTGGAATCTTTTGAAACCACGCCCGTGCTGCGCGGAGACCGGTCCGATGGGGTTCCAAGCCGTTGAACCTCCGATTTCAGACTCCCGACCTCAGACTGGAAAGTTCCAAAGGCTTGGAATTGTCCAAAATGAATTCCAAACCGTTGGAACCGCCTTGGACCGACGACCTCGGTCATACGTAATCCGAGGACATAGGTCCAACGGCTTGGAATCGACCAGGACCCATTGGACTAACAAATTTCGGTCCAGCCCCTTGGAACCCCGTAGGAGGGCAGGCCTTGCCTCTGTCTCCTCCGGGTCCGGCGCATCCCTGTGCCCGTATACATTGTACCCGGCCGCTGGACCCTTGTACCGGATGTGAAAACCGTCGGGGAAGTCCTGGGTGACCTTCCACTTCCAGCGACCGGGCCCCTCCGAGTTATTTTTCAAATAACTCAACCGGTTGGTGACGTATGTTTTCACCATCCGCAAGGGCACCTGCGGGTGGCGGGACTGGATATGCTTGGCGATTTTGGTGTGCTTGGCCGCCCCAATGACGGCGACCGTCCCAGGGGGTATCGGGCCTTTTTCCTGCCAGTCGTCGATGACCTCCCGGGCGTCTTCCTTCATGTCATTTAAGACTTGGGCGCCCGGGTCCACCACCAACCGCGCTGTATTTGCGGCCTGCGCAGCCTCTGCAGGTTGCGCTGCACCCCCTGCCCCGGCAGCCCCTGCAAACAGCAGCATTTGCTGCTGCATGCTTTGCATCTGCTGAAACATCTGCTGCATGGTGGTGTTTGACGCGGCCGCCTCCACCAAGCTGGTTTGGCGACGCTGGTTTGGCGAGGGAGTGGGGGCGGTGGGTGGTGATTTCGGGATCTGTGCGCGTTGTCTACTGGGCTGAACTCGTCTGGCCATGTTGGGAACTTACGAAACAAAATTTGCGAGGAGGTTCGTTTGCTGGAGGACTGTGGGCGTTTGTGGGCGTTTTGGCGGCGATGGGATGAAAACGGTACTCACGGGCGTGGACAGCGCTGACTTCGTGGCGTTCATCCGTACAGTACGGGCATGAGCGTATGGACGTTTGACCGTTGAGCTGGTGCATGAGACAGCATCTTTTGAAAATGCATGTCTCAATTTCTTTTTTCTCTTTGAAATTGGTATCAGAGTCCTCTCTGTAGGGAAACGCGGTTTTATGAATATAATTTTTGCCGTGCGGCGGTTTTTCATCATCGTGGGTGCATGGCCGAGTGGTCAAATGTTGGTAAGCCGAACGCGTTCTCGCGAGGGTGAGGGGTTCGAATCCCCTTGGAGGCATTGGCATCCACGATACCCCTTGTGTTCTAGCGATAAGAGGACGCCGCTAGTGCACAAGGGGTGTCGTGGGTGCCAACCCACGCCTCCATGCCATTTTCAGTTTCTGTAACTCATGGAGACCGTCCGATTAAGACGGGGGGTTCATCTGGGCCGTCGATTGCACTGTCCGCTGGGAAACAATCCCACTGAGTGCCTGTTCTGGGGTAAATCGCAAGCAGCGAGAGGGCGCCTAACCCCCCTCTCACTTTGTTTTTTTTGTCCCCACGCTCCGATTTTAGCCCTCCATCGACCTTTTTTAGGGGTGTTTTGTTTTTTGCCATTTTTTCGCTAAGTATTTCTACCCAAATGTCCATACGTGTGGTAAAGTGTGCTGTCCGTACGTTGTCCATACGGTTTTTATGTTTTTAGTTTCCGTGAGGTCAGCTTTTTTTTGCGTCCGTGCGTGTAAAAAAACCGTCCATGGGACATGAATCATACGGACAATCAAGGCTAACTCGAATGGACAGCGTATGGACTGCTAACTGACGTTTCCACGCGTGTGGACAGTTTTCAACAAAAAACGTACAAACACTATAGAGTCGTACGAAAACACGTAATTCACCGTGTGCTTTTGCTATCCATCCATGCGGACTGCTCAAAATGTGTGGATATTTCCAACCACATGGACAGACCGTCCATGGGACATGCAGACGTACGAAAAATGTGCCATTTCATACGAAATTCGTACAAAACCCACATGGACAGCTAACTGACGTTTCCACGCGTGTGGACAACCGATCTCATGGAACCGTATGGACTAGAATGCTTGCGGCATCCACACGGACAACACATAGCGTCCATCCATAATCTAACGTGTGGACGACGAGTTTACAACCTTGACGTAAGTGTTGGTGCATGCGCGCAGATGTGACATGGAACGTATGAACATCGTTGTCCATACGCTGGAAACCTAAGCCGGGCGTACGGACACCGTACGGACGACGCACGGACGACCAAATATGCCATTTTGTCCCTGCGTTGAATGCAATGGTGAAAGGTGGTTATCCAGTAAGCAAACTCTCCGGCACGTGCGTGCCAATGGACTTCATGGTGATCGATCGCAGTCACCAGAGCGACAACAAGATGAGGAGGAGACACAGGAACACAGTGATGAGGAGGAATTCCCAGAAGATGTTGCCATCCACGAGGCAGCAAATGCGACGATCGAAAAAATCAATCGGCTCTTCTTGGGACCTCAAGAGGACCCAAGCGCAGAGGTAGGTCCTCCTTATCAGCTAAGTCAGCAATTCGGCATTCATCACATTCATGTGTTCTTTGAGGATGTGTGTGTGTGTGTGTGTGTGTGTGTGTGAGCAGGAAAGTGTAGAAAACGTCCAAGCGTCCGCTAACGTCGTGGCGAACAATTTCGTGTTGGATCTTCTCGTCTCCCACAACCACCACAACAGCTCGCAGGCCTACTTCGATGCGATTCTGAACATTCTGCGTGTTCACTACATCGACAATGTAGCCGATAGTGCACATACTTTTATCGCAGAGGTTCCATCTACATATGCACAAGTGATAATGCAGAAGTGGAAGGAGATGTTCAAGGGATACAACGAAGTGGACGTTTGCCCCGAGTGCTCTGAATTCTTTCAGGACGAGCACGCCAACTGCGACAAGTGTCCGAAATGCCTGGAACCGAGATACGAGGACGGAAAGACGGTGAACGGGGTATACATTCCAGGTCGAGCTCGTTGTATTTTTCGATGGTGGCCGCTCGAAACGCTGTTCACCGTATTCTTCCTGACGCCGGAGTTAGCCATGCTAGCGCGTACGTGGTGGAAAGAAGGCATGTTGGACAAAGACCCCCGAGCGGAAATACATGGTATACTCGGGGAGTATACTCCGAAATTTCAATCCATGACTGTGTACACCGCATGGACGTAAGGGCAGTACGTCGTCCGTAGGTACGATTGGCATCGTCCGCCCGTGTGGACAAAGCAAGTGCGGAATTCGTATGTCGTATTTCCCACTGCTCGTGCAAGCTCGTCCATGTAGGTGAACACCATATGGATGGTATGCACGTACGCCGTCCGTACGCACGGACAATGTTACCCACCCATGTGAACAGTTTAATTGCGGAAATCTTAGGTCTCATTTCCCAGAGCTCGTGCAAACCTGTCCATGACTGTGAACACCGCATGGACAATTCGTTCATTCGTTGTCCGTACGTGTGTAAGTAGTTATCCACCCGTGTGGACAGTGAGTGTAAGGAATTCTTATGTATCGTTTCCCAATGCTCGTGCAGACTCGCCAGGATATCTCAACTTCGTTCGCAACAAGTGGGACATATTTAAAGACCCGAGGAACATTGCCATTATGGCGTGTGCAGATGGCGTCCAATCCTTCAACGACGGCATTCGCACGGTGACTCCGCTGTGTTTTACGATTGTCAACTTCCCGGGAGAAATTCGCTGCAAACGAGAATACGTGATGACTTGGGGATTCTGGGATGGAAAACCGAAAGTCAGCAGCAAGTTCTACGACATGTTCACCTTGGAGGTTAACAGACTGACTAACGGCGTACGCATGTTCGATGTGATTACCAACACGGTTTTCACGTTCAAGCTCGTGCTGTACAAAATGCTCGAAGATTACATTGGCTTGAGCGACGCGGCGAGACGATTCGGAACTAATTCGTACTACGCTTGCCTGAAATGCTGGATCCGGGGTACCGAGAAATCTACAACTGGTCTAACGAAAATCATATATTCCTCACTACACCAAGGACTGCAACCAGATAAACGCATGACCCCGTCGCTTGTCCCCTTTCCTTCTTCGGCCGTACGTACGGAGTATGTGTGCCCACCGTGTGGACACCCCACGGACAGCTAGTGGATTTTAGCTTAAATTATGTGTTAAAGAACACCCTGTCCGGGCTTGTGGATACCGGCGTCCGCACGCGTGGACGCCTGGAGTCCGATGTGTTCCGTACGCGTGATTCACCGTCTAAGCGTGTCGTGTTGATTTTCGCCGTCATTGAGCAGGTGAACCAATCCCTTTTCGCACCAACAGCGAAGTCCGTGAAACCCAACAGCTCCACGCACGCCAAGATGATCAGAGAGGGACGAGTGCCTAAACAAATCGTCGAGGAATTCATGAAGCAGAGCGGGGTTAAGGAACCATGCCCGATGTCAATCATTCCTGATTTTGACGTTGTACGGGACTACCTTCTCGACCTGATGCACATCTTGTACAACCTGATTCACGGCGTCCACTGCGTGATTTTTGGTGATGGTTGGGGACCGAACACACGCAACTATGCGCGGAAGATGAAGGTCCATCGATCGTTGGTTATCGCACCCCCACCCAGAAATGTAAACGATCGAAGATCTGCTGCGAAGCGACTGGCAGGTAAGCTTGTAGGTCGTTTGCGAGTTTCTGCTGTTCCACACGGGTGAACACCGTGTTGCCGCCGGACGGACGGCGCATGTAACCGTACGGACGACGTATGGACCATCCACTGTATGCCTAACAATGTAAAGTCTTTGCAGACAAACCATCACCGTGGGGACTGTCACCGATCGCAAAGCCCGGTGCAATCAAGTGGGTACGAGGTCTGAAGCTCGCGACAAATATGGGACCTCTAGCTAAGAAACTTCTGCAGGAAAAGTACAAGAACCCGAAAAAGGTGCGGAAGATGAGGGCCGCGGAGCTGGTGGTATCCCTCACTTCTGGGATACTGGGCGTTATTGCATCCTGGCAAAATGCTGACGGGCAAGTTCTCCGACCACAATACGCGAGGTTCGTTGGTGAATTTTCGGTGGTGGTTCGAGAATTAACCGCCCCCTCAATTCATCCAGAGGTACGTTAAGCCTAATCAACCCGTGTGCTTCCGTGTGGATGTTCTCGGACACCGTACGGACGCCGCACGGACGGCGTATGAAGCCGTTGTCCATCCGGTTGTTCCTCCACCATTCACACCTGGCATGTCTCGGTTCGAGATTAAGGTTGCCTCTCATTTTGCCTTTCAGGAAATGAACAAGCTGCAGAGCCGAGTCATGCAGTTGAGAGATGAGATGGAGCGGAACAACTCCCCTGAGGCGTTGGTGTCTATTGCCAGATCGGTGGGTTTACCCACCGTAACACGCTGTTACGGTGGGTAAACCAACCCTACGCGTTTGGCGCGTAACGGGGTCGTTACGCGGTTCCGCAAGAAATGTGACATTATAGTGACCAACTAGACACCTAAAACTAATACTAAAAGTACTCGGGGGTCAATAGACTTGGCGGCAGACGCTGTTAAACATGCCTCCTATTGCGCTCAACTTGAGAAAACTTGAGAAAATAATAGGGTGTGAGTTATGCATTCCCGCTGGTGCGTGTGGGCGGGAATGGACTGTCCAAGAGTTTGGCGGGCAATGTCCCAACCCCCTTGACTATAAATTGAAGGCTCGAGTGACCACATGTGACCCGGACAAAGCACCTGGCAAGCGATTCGAGGTCACGTTCGAATATGCCGGAGACAAACACGCGAAGTCCCTCGTCTTCATCACCGCGTATTTGCACTTGGGCGAATACATGACAATGCACATGCGTAAACACAATGGATTGCCTTGTTGAGATGAAAAACGTTTGGTATACTGATATATTTTGATGTACAAACTTTTGCAGCTGCTTGAGCTGTACCCATTGACGTGAACTTATTTCCCCCACGAAACCCTATGAAAATAACGGATTTTAGCCAATTTGAGGGCTTAATGAACCCCGACACCCCCACGGTAACGTAGCATGCCTACGATATGCACATGCCTCCCCAAGTGATGTACATCAAAACTTAACATTGTCAACTATCATATATGAAGTGCCAACCCTAAGATCGCATACTACCGCCTCCCTCCGTACGGCACGGATCTACCAATATCTATGACACTTGTAAACCCACCGTAAGCAAATTTCCCAACCCACCATAATATTTGGCAACTTCATGCGCCTCTTACATATCGAAAACACCTTAGAATGGTGCAAATTATGTTTTCCATGTTCGAAGGGACTCTTAATGAGTGCCATGCAACATAGGTTTGAGACAATATACGCCGTTACATAGAAGCTTTGGGTTGTTTAAAATCGTCATTACGGTGGGTTAACCCACCGTATCCATTTGGCAATAGACATTGGTGATTATGTCGCATCTTCTCGTGCACATTGTCGACCAGCTGAAGGACAACGGCCCTGCACGGGAAATCTGGATGTATGTCTTCGAAGACTATTTCGGGTTGTTGAAGCTGTCCATCAAGACCCGCTCACAACCCGTCGCCAGCATGATGAAAGGACTGGAGTTGCGGCGAACGGTTTCCATGGTTGCTGGCATCAAGCGAATGCATCGAAGTGGTCGAGCTCCCCAGTATCGACCTCCTGCAAAGCAGAACATCTTTACAACGAAATCAAGCACTGTGCGGCCAACCGCTGGTGAGCACATCCCTAAGTATCATGTGTGCCATGCATGTTAGTCTTTCCATGCGTGTGGATGCTTTTTAAGTACGTGTGCACGTAGTCGTTCACACGTGTGGCCAGCGATCCATACGCACGGACGGTACTTTACTATTGTCCGTTTGGTCAATACCACCTGTCCAAGCGCGTGGACGAAGAGCCCACCGTGCGGACGACGTCGTCCACATGTGTGGAATACCTGTCCGTACGTACGGATGGGTTTTCACTATTGTCCGGTTTTTTTTCTCTTCAGTCTTCTTATGAGACAACTAATTCGCTTGCGCGGCGTCAATCGCAACAGATGACAGAGAAAAGATTCAAGTCTACCTTCGTACCGAGTTCCCCGAGTACGACACTCTGTGCAAACAGTTCGACGACACACTCGACTCATTCAACAGGTACCAACTTATGTGCATGTCTGTAAATTGTGCGAACGCCACGTGGACGGCGTACGGACGGCGTACGGCCACCGTATGACAACGTACGGAACATCGAGTCCACCCGTGTGTACTTGCGAATGCAGGAACGTTGGACAACGAAATCGTCGCAACCGACGGGCGGGTCGTCGAAGGCCGATGACGAATGACGTGGTTCCGGTGTTTCTACAACCAGACACGTGGAGAAGGTGCCCAAGAACTTTGCAGATTCAGCCTTTCACCGAGGAGGAGCAGACCTTCGCCTTGGCCGGGATCGCCCCGTGGACGGAGTATCCTAGCATCAAGATTGGGCGTGAAGATTTTCGAGTGCACGACAGCGACATTGGTTTGAAGAGTTGTCAACGGTATTTCAAGAGCATCTTTCGAAGTCCGGGAGTGCCAACTCCAGCTCAACTTCTTACAGGCGAGATACCGGACGATGACGTTGAAGATAGGTATGGGGAAATCATGAAGATCGTCAAGCTTGATCTTCCCGGTCACGAGATCTTTCTGTTGAAGGCCCGTTGGTACCCAAAGGCGGCTGCGCTTGCGGACGATATCAGCAAGAACATTTACCTGCGCAAAGACATGCCATGGGACGTGTCTCAGCCATTCGTTCGCGCAAACAGCATTGAGAATCAAGTGGTAATTCAGGATGTTCCTTTCATGCCGGCTTGGCTTGCCCGGTACAAAGGAAATGTTGTCCCTTTGGCCATTCGACGACGAACTGATTGCTTGCAAGTTGTGTTGGATCGCAAGGCGGATTTCTTCCGTGAAATCGATGATAACAGTAGTAGCGAGGATGACCGTAGTAGTTCATCTGATTCAGATGATTGTGGATGATACACGATGTATTATATATGCAAATAAACCGTATGTGCGCGGACACCTGTATTCACACGCATGATTCCGCTAATCCATACGGGTAAACCCTTATCCACACGCGCGGATGTATGTGTCCACACGCGTGTTTCAACAAACTCCAATTTTGACGTCCATACGTATGGATTGGCGAATTCCGATCGTCCATACGTCTGTCCACACGTCGTCCGTACGCATGAGTTCGTTCGTTGACACGCCCCCGTGGTGTCCATATATGGCTGATGAAGGGGCAAGCAACGCTCGGGCACACCCAGGCCCGGGTGCAATGGCTGTCCACACGTGCGGACAAGCGCAAACGAGTGGCACGGCACGGGTCTCACACTAACGATGGAATCGCCGAAATGAGACTGGAACCGGCAAATGAGACTCAAATGAGACAGGGTATTTTTTGCGGAATTTTGGTTCCAGGGGCCATATGGATGTGGTATCCATGATTAAAAACGAATTTCGTCGAGAAATTTTGGTTTTAGAGGCATAAAGTGGCCAAAAACACGCCGCGATGGCCGAAAAATCTGAGTATCGAAAAAAGTTGCACAAGATAAGACTATTGCGATATGTACATTTAAGAAACTTGAAAATATGTTATAAAAACAATGTAAGTTGAAAATTTATGGAAAATCCATGTCTACCCCTATCTTAGAGTGTTTTTTGGAGGTGTTTCGTGTCTCGTAAAGCGGCGACACACTGAAAACTTGGGGAAAAGAAGCTAATTTATGTTGTTAAGATGGCTTATGCTAAGATTTATTACACATATCGTGTATTATTGTCAAAATATATCATAGGAAACAGAGGTCACTTCACCAAGAGCGAATGAATGAGTAAAATGAGGCTTTTGAAGCCATTTTGCCTTAGGGTTTGACTGTGCACACTCAAAACTTGGGAAATCACTCTATTTTATGTTGTTATGGTGGACCAAGTTAAGTTTTATCATACACGTTGCATATTATTGTTGAAATACGTCATAGGAAACGAAGGTCACTTATCCCAAAGCAGGCGGATGGGTAAAATGAGGCCTTAAAAGCCATTTCGGCTCAGGGTTTGACCGTGCACATCGTGCCAGTGGTCCTATTCTACCCAAATCGCTGCTCGTGCGGCGTAGTGGCGAGTTAAAAGCTGCCTACAACAGTATTCACGACGCGGAACAAGTCGCGGTATATCCATATGCGTTCGCGAGGATGCAGAGAGTGATGTTCGTTTTGGGTTCATGGTGAAATTGTAGCATGAACCCAAAATCAACCAGACCTTGACCTGATTCCAAATAGACACACGTAAGTGCGGTTCAAAACACCTAATATACCTCGTACAAGTCTCTCAACCCACTTTCTTGCCGCCCTATAGTCTGCAAGCTAAGATGAAAACGCAGGTCCCAATCGAGCCGTGGTACACCGAGGCAAATCAACGAAAACACTCCTCCAACCTGTGATTCACAAGATGCTTGTCAGCCGGGGTGTCGGGACTCGAACCCGACCTGTGTAGTTTTTAGCTACACAGGCCACCAAGCACCCCCATCTTACTCTAGAAGATCGTCTTCGTGGCTCCGCGCCCCAAGAACTTACTGGGCACAAGCCAAACTCCGAAAGCAAAAATGTGGTAAGCCCCTCCTTATTTCAACTTGGGCTATGTGATGAGCACGAGGGAACTCAGCATGAGCTCTCGAGTCCCCCCGTGTGCGATGTCCGTGGATACTCGCCCCACAGACTACACGATGAAGCAATTTTGTGGACCATCTGCGCCGTCCCTCCTCCAACCTGGCATACACAAGACGCTTGTCAGCGGGGGTGTCGGGACTCGAACCCGACCTGTGTAGTTTTAAGCTACACCGGCCACCAAGCACCCCCATCTTACTCGAGAAAATCATGTTTGTGGCTCCGCACCCCAAGAACTCACTACACCAGGCCTTGTAAACTCCGATTGCAAAAAAAGAGTAAGTCCCTTCTAGTTTCAAACTGGTTGTGTGATGTGCACAAGGGAACTCGACAGGAGCTCCCGTATTCCCCTGTATGCTAGGTTCGTTGGTACGCGCCCCCCAAACTACACGAGGCAAAAATTCCCTTGGAAATGAGTGGTATGAGATGTGAGCACACATTTCGACTCAGGGTTTAGCTATGAAACCCCACTGCGTCTGTGTCAAATATACCTGGGCATATCTCTACTTCACACCATACGCGCCCTCACGTTGCACCTCCGAAATTCTGCAGTGGACCAGGTTGAGGACTATCCGACGAGGAGAGCCGCATACAGGGATGCCCAGAAATGTGACTCGGCTGGAAGGGGACGGTGCCAGCAACACGCACCAGTTTGCGGCCGCCTGAAGTAGTGGCGAGATCGTTAATGCGCGCCACCGCCCAGTGGCACAGCTCGTTTCCTTCGATATCCCACAGGTACCTGCCACCCCACATGCCGCCACCCCCCGCGGCCTGAACGACACGCCACCCCCCACGGCCTGAAGCACGCACCTGAAGGCGGTCCTCCGGAAGTTTGACCTCGAGTACTATTTGCTGAAGAGATAAATGGCACGCACCCGAACAGAAATCGAGAGTGGAGCCAACTCAATCTGGAGGTCACTTCAATCTCAAGAGTTCAAGAGACTGGTGGCACAAACTGGAAGATAGATGCAAGTGCCTCCGCGTTCGTACCGCGACAATTAAATACGGTGGGAAATGTCTTATTGAACTCTTCGCCAACTATTGAGTACAACGTTTGTCCCGGCTTCACTTAAACAAAAATATTTTTTGAAACCTCGGTGTTATCAGGCACAGATTTTCAGGGCAAGCAACGTTTATGGAAAAACCATATTGCAGCAGGACCCTCATGGAATGAACACCCGCCAACATCACTCAGAGAACAGATGGCGCATCTTGGTTCCTTGAGTAGCAATCCGGCGCCGGACGAAGACTTTTGCCTGTGATATCATAGCGTTCGATACACTGAGTGAGCGACTCTGAAGCCCTCCATGTAGTGTCTCGCTGTGGCATAAGAGATATGTGATATGGCATAGCAAGTTTTCGCGTCTAAAACGTGCGCTAACAGGGCTCAGACGGTCACATCACATGCGTTCAAATCAATAGAGAAAAAATGCGTGACATACCATGTATCCACACATACTCATCCCGGCTGCGACCGGGAGAAGAACATAGGGGAGACCAGCAGCCTGAAGTGCACCGGATGAAGGTTACTGAGAATCAACGTTCGGAGGCAGCACTGCAATAACTTAGCAGTCCTGAAGGTGGGATACTAAACAACCATAAGAAGCAAGCTGGGCAAAATACTTTGCTGTGGCGTGAAATAGCTTTGCTGAGGCAGTGTGTTAAGGAGCTGAAATTCAGAAGACCCTGAACCCTGAGAAAGTATACCCTACTCGGCGCTAGCAGCGTTAGTTGCGGGCAGCTCAACCCATAGGAAGCTCCAGCTGACAGAGTAGTGCATATTGAGATTATCAGAAGTCCAATATCCGGATAAGCCCTGCTTTCCAGGAAAACGGACGCTCATCCGAGCTCATACTTTTGAACGACCTAAGAACTGCTCTCCATGGAGCCGAAGCAAACGCTCATAGGCTTTCCATCACTGAGACACTAGTGCTTTGCGCGCCAGGATGCACAGTTGTGTGTCGTGTTCACGTCCATGCGTGACACGGTCACGAAGGTGGTCCACAGTTGAAGCACGTGTCTTGTATGCTCCAATGCATAATCAGCTTTGAAGTATTTGGACAAAAAACTTGTGATGGTGTCTGGTTCATAGCTCTCTTTGAACTGGATCGAGTGAAAAATAATACCATGTACAAAGCGTTCTTGCCCTAACGTCAACGAAAAGGGAACGTTTAGCTATGGGTTGTGACCTCTGTTGGATGGTGCCAGTCCTCTTGCGTGAATGGGTTCGGAGGATCATCAAACCACAGGTCGTGGTAGCCCGAATCGGCCATATTGCGGGGAAAACCCCACCCTTCTAGTTCACCGTCTTCGAACATCAGGCTGAAGTTGTCACATCAAAGTTCGCTTGCCGCGTTGGCCGCATGTTCAGAAGCTTGACTTCTCGACAACGCCTCCTAAGTCACTTACACAGTTTCGGAATTCTAAAATCGATTTGCTTTTTCTCATAGAAAATAATTTCGGGAAAATTTGCGTCTTCACAATTCTCTTTATGTGAAGTCTTCAGGAATTCTCAGAATTCGTCACAGGCGATGAAGCCCTGCTCGACGAATTCTCAGAATTCGTCACGGGCGCTGGGGCCCTGCTCGACGAATTCTCAGAATTCGTCACGGGCGCTGGGGCCCTGCTCGACGAATTCTCAGAATTCGTCACGGGCGCTGGGGCCCTGCTCGACGAATTCTCAGAATTCGTTACGGGCGCTGGGGCCCTGCTCGACAAATTCTCAGAACTCGTCACGGGCGGTGGGGCCCTGCTCGACGAATTCTCAGAATTCGTCACGGGCGCTGGGGCCCTGCTCGACGAATTCTCAGAATTCGTCACGGGCGCTGGGGCCCTGCTCGACAATTCTCAGAATTCGTCACGGGCCCTGCTCGACGAATTCTCAGAATTCGTCACGGCGGGGCCTGCTCGACGAATTCTGAGCGTCCCACGAATTCTGAGAATTCGTGAGAATTCGTCACGGGTCCTCGACGAATTCTCAGAATTCGTCACGGGCGCTGGCCCTGCTCGACGAATTCTCAGAATTCGTCACGGGCGCTGGGGCCCTGCTCGACGAATTCTCAGAATTCGTCACGGGCGCTGGGGCCCTGCTCGACAAATTCTCAGAATTCGTCACGGGCGGTGGGGCCCTGCTCGACGAATTCTGAGAATTCGTCGAGCGCCCGTGACGAATTCTGAGAATTCGTGAGAATTCGTCACGGGTCCTCGACGAATTCTCAGAATTCGTCACGGGCGCTGGGTGGGGCCCTGCTCGACGAATTCTCAGAATTCGTCACGGGCGCTGGGGCCCTGCTCGACGAATTCTGAGAATTCCTGAAGACTTCACATAAAGAGAATTGTGAAGACGCAAATTTTCCCGAAATTATTTTCTATGAGAAAAAGCAAATCGATTTTAGAATTCCGAAACTGTGTAAGTGACTTAGGAGGCGTTGTCGAGAAGTCAAGCTTCTGAACATGCGGCCAACGCGGCAAGCGAACTTTGATGTGACAACTTCAGCCTGATGTTCGAAGACGGTGAACTAGAAGGGTGGGGTTTTCCCCGCAATATGGCCGATTCGGGCTACCACGACCTGTGGTTTGATGATCCTCCGAACCCATTCACGCAAGAGGACTGGCACCATCCAACAGAGGTCACAACCCATAGCTAAACGTTCCCTTTTCGTTGACGTTAGGGCAAGAACGCTTTGTACATGGTATTATTTTTCACTCGATCCAGTTCAAAGAGAGCTATGAACCAGACACCATCACAAGTTTTTTGTCCAAATACTTCAAAGCTGATTATGCATTGGAGCATACAAGACACGTGCTTCAACTGTGGACCACCTTCGTGACCGTGTCACGCATGGACGTGAACACGACACACAACTGTGCATCCTGGCGCGCAAAGCACTAGTGTCTCAGTGATGGAAAGCCTATGAGCGTTTGCTTCGGCTCCATGGAGAGCAGTTCTTAGGTCGTTCAAAAGTATGAGCTCGGATGAGCGTCCGTTTTCCTGGAAAGCAGGGCTTATCCGGATATTGGACTTCTGATAATCTCAATATGCACTACTCTGTCAGCTGGAGCTTCCTATGGGTTGAGCTGCCCGCAACTAACGCTGCTAGCGCCGAGTAGGGTATACTTTCTCAGGGTTCAGGGTCTTCTGAATTTCAGCTCCTTAACACACTGCCTCAGCAAAGCTATTTCACGCCACAGCAAAGTATTTTGCCCAGCTTGCTTCTTATGGTTGTTTAGTATCCCACCTTCAGGACTGCTAAGTTATTGCAGTGCTGCCTCCGAACGTTGATTCTCAGTAACCTTCATCCGGTGCACTTCAGGCTGCTGGTCTCCCCTATGTTCTTCTCCCGGTCGCAGCCGGGATGAGTATGTGTGGATACATGGTATGTCACGCATTTTTTCTCTATTGATTTGAACGCATGTGATGTGACCGTCTGAGCCCTGTTAGCGCACGTTTTAGACGCGAAAACTTGCTATGCCATATCACATATCTCTTATGCCACAGCGAGACACTACATGGAGGGCTTCAGAGTCGCTCACTCAGTGTATCGATCGCTATGATATCACAGGCAAAAGTCTTCGTCCGGCGCCGGATTGCTACTCAAGGAACCAAGATGCGCCATCTGTTCTCTGAGTGATGTTGGCGGGTGTTCATTCCATGAGGGTCCTGCTGCAATATGGTTTTTCCATAAACGTTGCTTGCCCTGAAAATCTGTGCCTGATAACACCGAGGTTTCAAAAAATATTTTTGTTTAAGTGAAGCCGGGACAAACGTTGTACTCAATAGTTGGCGGACAGTTCAATAAGACATTTCCCACCGTATTTAATTGTCGCGGTACGAACGCGGAGGCACTTGCATCTATCTTCCAGTTTGTGCCACCAGTCTCTTGAACTCTTGAGATTGAAGTGACCTCCAGATTGAGTTGGCTCCACTCTCGATTTCTGTTCGGGTGCGTGCCATTTATCTCTTCAGCAAATAGTACTCGAGGTCAAACTTCCGGAGGACCGCCTTCAGGTGCGTGCTTCAGGCCGTGGGGGGTGGCGTGTCGTTCAGGCCGCGGGGGGTGGCGGCATGTGGGGTGGCAGGTACCTGTGGGATATCGAAGGAAACGAGCTGTGCCACTGGGCGGTGGCGCGCATTAACGATCTCGCCACTACTTCAGGCGGCCGCAAACTGGTGCGTGTTGCTGGCACCGTCCCCTTCCAGCCGAGTCACATTTCTGGGCATCCCTGTATGCGGCTCTCCTCGTCGGATAGTCCTCAACCTGGTCCACTGCAGAATTTCGGAGGTGCAACGTGAGGGCGCGTATGGTGTGAAGTAGAGATATGCCCAGGTATATTTGACACAGACGCAGTGGGGTTTCATAGCTAAACCCTGAGTCGAAATGTGTGCTCACATCTCATACCACTCATTTCCAAGGGAATTTTTGCCTCGTGTAGTTTGGGGGGCGCGTACCAACGAACCTAGCATACAGGGGAATACGGGAGCTCCTGTCGAGTTCCCTTGTGCACATCACACAACCAGTTTGAAACTAGAAGGGACTTACTCTTTTTTTGCAATCGGAGTTTACAAGGCCTAGTGTAGTGAGTTCTTGGGGTGCGGAGCCACAAACATGATTTTCTCGAGTAAGATGGGGGTGCTTGGTGGCCGGTGTAGCTTAAAACTACACAGGTCGGGTTCGAGTCCCGACACCCCCGCTCACAAGCGTCTTGTGTATGCCAGGTTGGAGGAGGGACGGCGAAGATGGTCCACAAAATTGCTTCATCGTGTAGTCTGTGGGACGAGTATCCACGGACATCGCACACGGGGGGACTCGGGAGCTCATGCCGAGTTCCCTCGTGCTCATCACATAGCCCAAGTTGAAATAAGGAGGGGCTTACCACATTTTTGCAATCGGAGTTTGGCTGGGCCCAGTAAGTTCTTGGGGCGCGGAGCCACGAAGACGATTTTCTAGAGTAAGATGGGGGTGCTTGGTGGCATGTGTAGTTTTCAACTACACAGGTCGGGTTCGAGTCCCGACACCCCCGCTCACAAGCGTCTTGTGCATGCCAGGAGGAAGATCCCCATTGCTTTTTTATTTGGAAAACGCCCTAGTGCACTTCGGCCGGAATCGATTTGAGGTCAGGCTTTCAACCTTTTTTGCATACAGGGCGGCCTGAAAGTGGGTTGAGAGACTTGTATTAGGTATATTAGTTTCGTAGAAGTGCACTTACGGGTGTGCTTGTTTGGTCCAGGCCAAGGCTGGTTTTGGGTTCCGGCAGGGTGAAACCCAAAGTGAAATTGCAGGTTTCACCCTGAAACCAAAATGAACATCTTTCTACGTACCGCCAACGCATATTTTCATACTTGCACTTACTCCACGTCAAAACTACCGTTCTAAACACAACTTATCTCGCCACGATGCTGCGCGAGCCGTGATTTGTGTAGAATAGGTCTGCTAGCACGGTTGCGTTGTCACTTTTTTGCATCGCATTATCGAATATTCAACCAAGTGCACTCCCAAGTTATAGTTCAAACTGGAATAAACGACTGTGTTATTATATGTATTGCTATACCTAGAAATGATATGCATACACGATTTGATACAGGCATGGTAAGGGTTCATAGCCAAACCCTGAGCCAAAATGTCTGCTCAGGCCTCATCGTTCACTCATTCACTTGCCCTCGGATATGTTACCTTTGTTTCTCGGATGGTTATATACATCAAATATGTGTAAGTTCCCCGAAAAAAATTGGACTCAAACGAGTGAGAGCATGGATACGCTCACTTTCGCGATTCCGCCCTTGTACAACCATTATACGATCGGCCCCGTAATGCCATTTCCCCACCGGAGAGTGGTTGAAGTTGGAAAAATCCAAATTTTCCCACGGGGTTCACATTGTTACGCATTAAGCAATGCAAAGTATATAAAAAATACATACTTGAAAAAGTTTTGGGGATTTTTCGTCGAGAATCGTATTTTTGGTGATTTTTCTGAGTTCGCGCGGCAGAAAAACACACTAAATCGTCGAAAAAACATCAAATTTCTCAAAATTTGCATTCGAGAATGTTATTTTTTGTTTAAGTGCATCAAATGTGTGTAAATTCCACAAAAAAAATGACCCCAAAAAAATGAGACTGGAATGAGACTGGGGCCAGTCTCATTCCGGCGATTCCGTCGTTCACTGTCCATCATACGCCCGTCCACACGTCGTTCGTACGCGTCGGTACGACCCAGGGACACGCCCCCATGGTGTCCATGTGGCTGATGAAGGGGAAGGAAATGCTTGGGTACACCCAGGCTTGGGTGCAATGGGTGTCCACACGTGCGGACACGCGCAAACGAGTGGCACGGCACGGGCCTCACACTGTCCATACGCCCGTCCACACGTCGTCCGTACGCGTCGGCACGACCCAGGGACACGCCCCCATGGTGTCCATGTGGCTGATGAAGGGGAAGGAAATGCTTGGGTACACCCATGCCTGGGTGCAATGGGTGTCCACACGTGCGGACAAGCGCAAACGAGTGGCACGGCACGGGCCTCACACTGTCCATACGCCCGTCCACACGTCGTCCGTACGCGTCGGTACGGTCCAGGGACACGTCCCCATGGTGTCCATGTGGCTGATGAAGGGGAAGGAAATGCTCGGGTACACCCAGGCCTGGGTGCAATGGGTGTCCACACGTGCGGACAAGCGCAAAAGAGTGGCACGGCACGGGCCTCACACTGTCCATACGCCCGTCCACACGTCGTCCGTACGCATCAGTACGTCCAGGGACACGTCCACATGGTGTCCACATGGCTGAGGAGGGGGCAAGCAGTGCTCGGGTACACCCAGGCCCGGGTGCAATGGCTGTCCACACGTGCGGACAAGCGCAAAAGAGTGGCACGGCACGGGCCTCACACTGTCCATACGCCCGTCCACACGTCGTCCGTACGCGTGGGTACGGTCCAGGGACACGTCCCCATGGTGTCCATATGGCCGAGGAGGGGTAGAAGCGGCATTTCTCGCAGTCCGCACGTGTGGACAACATTTTCCAGTGGTTCATGCGTATGGACGGCACCTATCCATACGGTCGGAGCGTCCACACGCGTAATAAAATCAGGTAAACTAGCATACGTCGTCCACACGGGTGCGCACGTACGGACGACGTATGGATTTATCGTATGGACACCGTATGAACATCACTTTAACAAATTAGACAATTTCACACGTGTGGATTTAGCAAAAAAAGCGTCCATAGGGTGTCCGTACGCTGTCCACGCGTCGGACGGACGGTTTTCCACGCGTGTAAAAAGGCCAATAATTTGTAGGGAATGCTGCCGCCCCATTGTCGGTTGCAACTTGGTACACATGGCAAAGTACCAGTGTGTGAAGCACGTCCGCCGTGCACCCCTCCACCGGCTGGCAATACGCCGCAGCGGAGCCGGACGGATGCCGCTTCCCGCCGCGCAGGTAATCCGCCTAAAATGCGTGATACGTGTACCCGTCCCCCACCGTGGGACACGGCGGGCACACATGCTCGTTTGGGCAGGCACTGCTCCGTCGAGTATGCGCCAGCCTCATCGACTTTCGTGGTGCTCCTATGCGGGCAAGTGTAGGTTCGCTTCTCGCATGTCCTTGTCATGTCTTATGTGACTGCCGACTCGGTATCCCCGTAAGGGGGAGACCACTATAAGGCAGGTGAGACAAGGTAGGGCACGCGGTGAGACAAGGGTAGGACAAGGTGGGACAGGGTAGGACAAGCGAAAACACAGCATATTCCACACCCGAAGACACTATATTGTATATCACTATATTGACCCATCCGAAGCCACCGGCATAGGTTTTTGAGCCAGTTTGAAATTTAGAAACAAGCGAGTGTCGTGATTCGCACCGGGAAATGGGTGATCAGTCGAGTCCCCGTAGTACTAACACCGTAGTGTAGCTGGATTGACAACAGCAGGGATGCGGCCAGGGGGTGTCCCGTTGTGCGTTCACATGTATACCTGGTATGCACGTGTTTGTCATATGGTACAGGCCTGGTACGCGTGCACGGTGAGCTTGAACGTATATGTGTACCAAGTATGTTCTACATCTCACATACCTGGTGCACGTGTACTAAAATTATAGCGTACGCATGTACCAAGCCTGTACCATTTGTATATTCTATGTACAGATCTGGTGTATGTGTACCGTTTAGTGTGCACCAGGCATGTACCAAACTCGTACAGGTTGGGTACACGTTGGCTTATACGTGCACGAGTACCCCACCTGTACCTAAATAAAAAAATGCACGTACACGTGTACCCATGTATGGGTACACGTACGCACGCGTAATTATACGCCACTACTGTTTTTCGGGTGACCAGTTCAGAAGGAATAACGAGATTTTACATCGAAACTTGTCAAGGATGTCCTAGTCACTTATAGGCTTGATATATATGTGAAAATACTGCACTTTTTTAACAATTCGGATTTTCACTGAATATTGGGCTCCAAGTTGGGAGGGTGTAGTTACGCATGTACCTGACCTGGATACGCGCCTGGTACATGCCCGGTACACGTCGGGTACATGGGTCCTGGTAGGTATGGCAGTCAAAGGCTCACAGGTATCCGGTGACAGAGCTTCGCGACTCCACCGAGCCAGCATTTTCCAGGGCTTGAACCCGTAAGCAGCAGCCTTACCTCCTGGCAAAGTAGCTCTTCTGGGGAATCGATTTCATCCAAATATCGAATCAGGAGGCCGCGCATATAATTGTCAGCAAATGCGTGAAGTGCTCACAGGACTTTCTCAACGAGTTGTCCCCGGGCCACGTCACGGACTCGTGATTTACATCCGCCCGAGGCCCGGGTATGCGGGATGAGCGCATAACAACGGACTGAGGCATTTATTACACTATAGCCTTCGCTCTGGCTCACCACCACGCATTGCGCATTGAGGCATTTATTTCAAATCATCATCCCGGTTTTTCCGACCTGCATAACTTACGCAGAGATTCGGCTTTGAGATGGGTTCTGCATATACGCGCATTATGGTTGCAGCACCCGCATATTCATGGGTGTATGCAGCTGGTGTAAAACTCCTGCATACAAGGTACATACAGCAAATCTGCGGGGTTTACGCACCCCCCGTATTTATGCGCATTATGGTTGCAGGCTGCGTAGATTTGCTGCATAATTGTGGGTACTGCAGGTATGCAGCATAAATACTGGTAGTGCAAATATGCTGCATATATGTGGGTACTATAATTAAGCAGCATACAGGTGGGTACTGCAAGTAAGCAGCATAATGGTGGATACTGTAATCCCAGCTTAAATGTATGCAGTCGCGTAATTGCACGACATACAAATTGAATGCGGCGATCCCGGCCGGTAGGGGGAGGGGGCATTGCTTTGGGGAGAGGGCCCCAATTCCGGACAAGGATTTTGCCCCCCCCCCTAGCAGCACATCTTAACGTCTAGGGGGGCTAACCCATCCCCCTAGCAATTTACCCCCCCTAAGAGTTCCCTTAAGTGTGTGTTTTTCGGAAATCCTAGGGGGGTTATACCCCCTCCCTA
>LGRX02007757.1:0-38422 GCA_001247695.2 Cymbomonas tetramitiformis
ATTGACTTTTGCATGATGCGAGCGGTCAATGACGAGGGCATTGACTTTTGCATGATGCGGGCGGTCAATGACGAGGGCATTGACTTTTGCATGATGCGAGCGGTCAATGACGAGGGCATTGACTTTTGCATGATGCGAGCGCATGATGCGAGCGGTCAATGACGAGGGCATTGACTTTTGCATGATGCGGGCGGTCAATGACGAGGGCATTGACTTTTGCATGATGCGAGCGGTCAATGACGAGGGCATTGACTTTTGCATGATGCGAGCGGTCAATGACGGCGAGACAATTTGGAACGGACTCATGCCATATCTTCAAATGACTTCCGACCACCAACCTTGCGCGCATGCACTCAAAACAGTACACAAGGGTGCCGTGTCACACCCCCCAGCATTACGAAACGGGGGTGTATTCCTGCTTGTCTGCACAAGTAAATTTGACACATGACTATCGGTAGCGTTACAACGCGTCAATCTCGCATCAACTCCTAGTTCTTGAGTTTGACTGCAAGTGCCGCATCGCTCTCAGCATCCGACTTTGTCCACAGACCGCTTGGTTGCTGCGCTTGGCCGCCCGCGCTTGACGTGCGGGGTCACTTGAAACCTTGGAACTGAAAGGACACTGAACGAGGCTTGTGTGTCTGTGCAAATCGCCCGCCCCCGGATGCTCGCCACATTTTCTGTAAAGAAAATCCACGTCAGCGCTCATTCCAGTCTTCTCTGCCTAATCCGTGTAGAGCTGCATCTTGCATTGCCCACCCGATCTCGTCCCCAGCTGCTTGCGCCACGGTCTCGGGGGCGCACTGTGAAATCGCATTACGCATGTGACCCACATTACACATGTGACCCGCATGACCAATTGCCAGGTCCGGCTGGAGCACATAGTTGAAGCGGGGGTACTATGGGAGTGTGGCAGGTGAGGCTAACCTCGGAACAACAGACAACTATGGCTGCCGCTTCCGCGCACTGATCGCCGACTGGAGGCAGCAATTTTCCCGCGCCGGGCGCACCTCCGCGACCTTTCCCTTTCTCTTCGTGCAGTTGTCGCCGTACCACGGCGACAAGGTGGATGGTTTCGGAGGTTTCCCGTGTGCGGTGGAGGGCGGAAGCACACACGGCAGCCTTGCGGCGCAGCGGCTGGTGCAGCTTGAAGCGCTGCGGCTGGAGAAGGTGGGAATGGCATCTGCGGTGGACCTCGGCGATGCAGCCTCACCCTACTGGCCAGGCTCTGTGCATCCGCGCCATAAGCAGCCGGTGGGTGCGCGGTTGGCGCTGGAGGCGCGCCGGTTGGCATATGGCGAGGCTGGCCTTGTGAGTCGAGGCCCTCAGATCGAGCACGTCGAGATGCTGCCATCTGACTCCACAACTGGCTCCTATCACAGCAAGAATGTGCGGATCGTGCGGCTGCATTGGACGTCCGTTGGATCGGGGCTGCAGGTGGGTGCGGCCTTCCCATGGACAGCGCACCAGTATTGCCAGCTGAAACCTAATAACACTCCGGTTGTCTTCAGATCCAGACATCGGCAACTGGGATTTGCTCCTGGGACAGCTCTCCCAAAACCCTCCACTCCCGGTGTTCGTGTTGACACTTCTCCGCCGGATATCAAACTCCTCCACTCATCGAATCTATGCATGCACCCCCAAAAAGAAAAAAATAAGAAAAATAAATAGAACCCTCTTATGGCGTGTATGCTGTTGGCCTCTCAAACCATGTTCGATTAGTCTCTTGGTGAACCCAGCTGTGCTCCGCCCTGGGATGCTCCGTCAAGTGTCTGCTCGAGAGTTCACGCTAGGTCTTGGCAAGATGCAGGCTGTGACCGCGCAGTAGAGTTTCGGACGTGAGGAGCATATTGACACCACCGACTACACTGGTACACCCTAGGAACGATGAACACGAGCGCTATCCACTAGTAAGTGCTGCCTTATGATCAATCTGCCGGTGGAAGTAAGGGTGCATTCATGTGCCACTCTCAACCCCATTTTACCCCGATACCTCTGGCAGACCCCTTTATAGAAAAGGCATTGGAGAGTGGAGCAGAGGTGTGTGTGCCTGGGGTTCTCTCGGCCGGGGCATGATAAGAGGCGCCTGCCTGCAGGGAAAAGCGCCAGAAGACTTTTAGCATTCCATGCTACGAACTGCAAGATCCTCCCCCCATGCCCTTCTGCCGCTCTTCCGTAGCAAACAGTTACTACAAAGACAGTGATATTAGCGATTCAGAGTATGCAGCCACTTGGCATGAATCACAGAATCATTACGAAAATATTTAGATGGTGCATTGACCACTAACGGAGATTGCTCTGACTAATCGCACGCCCCATCGTCCAGTGGCTAATTCGATGTTTCAAGTGTGCTGTGATATCCTCTGAGATGGATGCTGCATCCTTCAGGTGGCTCTTGGAGCGTATTCCAGCGTGGCATTCATTGCGACACTCAACAATACCAAAACAGTGCCCGGAGCTATCATGCCCACCAACCTCACCAAGTATACCTGCGATGTGTACTTCAATCTCGGATATAACAGCTCATCAGCTGCAGGCGGCTGTGCGCCATTTGTAACTGCAATTTCATATCTACCGTTTGATTTCCCGATCGTCCCTCTCTTCAATGGTGAAGGATTTCCTGCTGAGCCATTCATGTTTAATTTCACCAACTTTGCTGACCTCTCGAAGCCCCAGGAGCCGTTTGACTATTGGAACCCTTCTCTTGTTTCTGCTGATGGCAGCACTCAACTGCCCGTGCGCACCACTTCAAAAGAAACGAGCCTGCTACTGGAAAGTGAAGGTGGGAGCGGCATCCATATTAAGTGATGCGAATACAAACCAAAACGTGTTTAGATTAATTTTCTGCAATAATGTGTCTTTCGAGTAATTGACCTGGAGCTCCGAGTCTTCCAGTTGTTACACCATCGTCATCCGATATATGCCTCTTTCTTGTGGCGGCACATAAGGGCATGGTATTCATGTTGAGTTGAGCCGCTGCCGTTTTCTTGAATGTGCCTTGATAATGAGGTTTAAGCTTACCACGGTGCGGCTGCCATGTATCGCTTGGTTGAATTCGCCACTGCAAAATTTTGCGCATCGGGCATATAAGCTACTTGATCAGGTGCTCCAGAAAATGAGTATGGGCGCGGAAGCATAGACCATTTGCCCATGCAGCAATTGCATTTTTTGTGAAATGGAGATTTGGAGAAGACTTTTATCCGGCCATATGACACTCAGATCAACGGTATGTGATCGATTGCGTGCACGGTTCACGTCGTCCGGTGTTGCTGGGAGTAGATTAGGGTGCAACTTAGCAACCGTTTTCATGTCGCTCGCATACCGGATGCTTGACATGTCGGATAAACGGACGAGCTGGGTCACATTTATATCATCATTTTCTATCAGTGATGCATACGTATATATAAAACACAGCATCAATGTTATTTTCAAGATCCGCAGCATGGTGCCATACCCAAAATTTGGGAGTACTTACTGTATCAGTGCGTCAGCACGAGAGCAGGCTAGGATATGACTCAGTAGTGGCATACGCATGCCTGCAGAGTCATACGCGCCTCACGGTATTACTGCATTAGCACCCGAGACCCCTGCCGTAAGAAAGGCCCCCCCTCGTGGGAGTACGCAGTAGTGTTGTACTGGGTTACAAGGTGTCATACTGTGGCACAGACACCTCATGCAGAATGTTGCTGTTGTACAAGCACCGGATAGGCTTATGGGAATTGGCCATGCTGGCCAGGACTAACTCAGGGAGTTGAGTAAATAAGTAACGGGCAAGGCCAAGAAACAGTTGAATTGTGAAGAGTAATTTAGCCGGCAGTCAATCTATCTTCATTCATACTGCATCTTTAATATTTGCGGTATAAGTCAGGATAAGCATTTCCTAAGACCACATACACACATCACTTGAAACCTATTTATCTAATTTCTGTTGCATAGTCTTAATTTTTTTATGGTGCTAAATGTATACCTGCTATAATTAATGTTCATTTAAAATTGGGCATTCAGTATGGTCCAAATACATCACTGCGGTATGCCCACCAGCACCCTCCTGGCAACACATTACTGACAAGGAATCGATGCAAGTTTCTTTGAGGGACCCGGATACTTCTGCTAGCAAAACACAGCCCTCATCGAATTGCTCATTGATTCTTAACTTGCATTTTAAGACTACTTGCTGGGACATTCCACCATTGCATTACCTTCATCAGGCTCAAACAATTAGGTCTACTGAGGAAGGTATCGCTTAGTGGCATCGCAGAAGCAGAGGCTACCAGAGGTGTCCGATCATCTCAATCATCTCAACTCAAATCCACAAACATATTATCAATCTTCTTGGCAGTCACATGAGTGCCGGCATCGATACCTAGCAAACAACCCACACCCAGATCACACACAACGTGATGAATCACACACACTCAGGTCACAAACACAGTGCAAAAAGCATCTCTAGCAACAAGAGGGGTAAGCGACAGCGCCAGGGCTCCGGCACACCTGTGAATGCGCTTTTGATGTCTATCGGTGTGTGTTTCTTGGCCAGTTGCGGCGATGCTTTCCTTCTCTCCATTGGCGGGCTCTGCATATGTGCATCAGCGTCTTCATCCCCCTCATCATCACTAGAAGTAGGGTCGAAGATGTCGCTGTTGTTCTCTTTCCACTCCCGACATGCAGCGGAACATGTTATAAAGTAGGCCTGCGCCTGATGCTTCAAACCGTAGCTCTCAAATCGCCGGCACCGCCCCACTGCCGCCCACCCCTCCGAATGCGGGTCATCCTCATCCTCCGCCTGATACCCCCCCCCACCCAAAAAGGGACTCCGCGTCATCGGTCATAATAGGTGCGCATGATCGCTGATTCGGTGATGAAAGCTGTGGCAAGGAACTGTAGCACGGCAATCGTCCCGGCGATGCTACGAATTTGCATCCGCATCAACATTACCACGGCATCGGGGCACCTTCAACATCATAACTGAATTGGTGTAATCTGCACTGAGAATAATGATCTGGCTCCAAAAAGTATCTCTCCGCAATCTGAGGGCTGAAAAGGGGTGGACATGTCCAAAGGGGACTAGAGGCGGAGGGCGAAGTGGAGGGAGCCGGGGGGAGGGCGCACCTGCACTGGGAGGTGGTCTTCACAGAAGGCCAGCATGCAGCACTCGCACCGAAACAGCAGCCCTCCTGAAGCCTGCGCCGCGAGCCCACACTGCACGCATGTGTGATGTGGGCACCTCCACATTCTTGCTTGACTTTTTTGCGTGGGGGGCTCGTTGTAGCCCCCTGCTTGGAGGCAGCTCAGGTGCATCGCGCATGGGCACCCCGTGCAGCGCACTGCATCTGGCCCTGTGGCATCCATCCAGCAGCTCTGACAGTTCATGCTCCACTCGTAGGACGAGCCCGGTATCTGATACTTCCTCTTCTCCACCGCACATCTGCCCCCCTCTCATCCCCCAACCCCCCCTCATCCATGGCATTTCGGTCATCTCCTAGACATATATCCTCCACAGCAGAAGTGGCAAGTCATTCACTAATGCTCCAACTCCCGAAATGACAGGAATATTCCCTTTAATATCACAGGACCTCTGTCCATGAATGACGTGGCGCGGGCCATCCGAGGCTGCTTCTGTAAGCTTTGCTGCAGCACACCAATCTGGCACAATACGATGCTCATCTGGACCTGGACCGTTTAAGCGGGCTGTGCATAAACTGCTGCGCCAGATGGAAGGGACGCGCGAGGCAGCGTTGAAGGTGATATGTGCGCAGAGCCCAACCGCAGGGTATCACGCCTGGGCGCACCGGCACGGCCAGCACAGAGAGCGCTCGCCGTGGAGATGGTGCGAGGGTCGTGCAGAGCTGTCGCACCCGCCGGAACCGTCCACGCCCATGGCAGGGACGGGCTGGCCTAGTATGGGGTGCCGTTGGCGCGGCCACCAGAGTGGCTTATGTGGCGTGTGTGAGAGGCGACTGCTGACAGCCACCTGAGCTGCTCTAGAAACTAATGCTAATAGCAAGGCGAACAAGCATCTTCACAGAGTGCCGCGTCCATGGAAACTGTGGAAACTACTGCCACCTAGCTTGAAGCAGCATTGAAGGTGATATGTGCGCAGAGCCCAACCGCAGGGTATCACGCCTGGGCGCACCGGCACGGCCAGCACAGAGAGCGCTCGCCGTGGAGATGGTGCGAGGGTCGTGAAGAGCTGTCGCACCCGCCGGAACCGTCCACGCCCATGGCAGGGACGGGCTGGCCTAGTATGGGGTGCCGTTGGCGCGGCCACCAGAGTGGCTTATGTGGCGTGTGTGAGAGGCGACTGCTGACAGCCACCTGAGCTGCTCTAGAAACTAATGCTAATAGCAAGGCGAACAAGCATCTTCACAGAGTGCCGCGTCCATGGAAACTGTGGAAACTACTGCCACCTAGCTTGAAGCAGCATTGAAGGTGATATGTGCGCAGAGCCCAACCGCAGGGTATCACGCCTGGGCGCACCGGCACGGCCAGCACAGAGAGCGCTCGCCGTGGAGATGGTGCGAGGGTCGTGCAGAGCTGTCGCACCCGCCGGAACCGTCCACGCCCATGGCAGGGACGGGCTGGCCTAGTATGGGGTGCCGTTGGCGCGGCCACCAGGGTGGCTTGTGTGGCGTGTGTGAGAGGCGGCCGATGACAGCCACCCGGGCTGCTCTAGAAACTAATGCTAATAGCAAGGTGAACAAGCATCTTCACAGAATGCCGCGTCTATGGAAATTGTGGAAATTACTGCCACCTAGCTTGAAGCAGCATTGAAGGTGATATGTGCGCAGAGCCCAACCGCAGGGTATCACGCCTGGGCGCACCGGCACGGCCAGCACAGAGAGCGCTCGCCGTGGAGATGGTGCGAGGGTCGTGCAGAGCTGTCGCACCCGCCGGAACCGTCCACGCCCATGGCAGGGACGGGCTGGCCTAGTATGGGGTGCCGTTGGCGCGGCCACCAGGGTGGCTTGTGTGGCGTGTGTGAGAGGCGGCCGATGACAGCCACCCGGGCTGCTCTAGAAACTAATGCTAATAGCAAGGTGAACAAGCATCTTCACAGAATGCCGCGTCTATGGAAACTGTGGAAATTACTGCCACCTAGCTTGAAGCAGCATTGAAGGTGATATGTGCGCAGAGCCCAACCGCAGGGTATCACGCCTGGGCGCACCGGCACGGCCAGCACAGAGAGCGCTCGCCGTGGAGATGGTGCGAGGGTTGTGCAGAGCTGTCGCACCCGCCGGAACCGTCCACGCCCATGGCAGGGACGGGCTGGCCTAGTATGGGGTGCCGTTGGCGCGGCCGCCAGGGTGGCTTGTGCGACGTGTGTGAGAGGCGGCCGATGACAGCCACCCGGGCTGCTCTAGAAACTAATGCTAATAGCAAGGCGAACAAGCATCTTCACGGACTGCTAAGGGGACTTCCACCCCGAGTCCAACCGCCAGTCACAGTTGAGACTCTGTGGCAGTCCCCGGATGGGACCCAGACTGGAGGATGGTACACAATGCACGCAGTCCCGGTGCAGAGAGCTCGAAGGGAGTTGATTTCCACTGAAGAGGCAAGCTGCCAAACCCCTCTATGGAAACTGCGAGAATCGCTGCTGCAGGCTGTCAGTACATCGCGACTGCATTCAAGAAGGCTGCCCACCCGGCCAGGGCCTCGCCGCAAGCGCATCTGCTGAGCGCGCAGGAATCACCATCGCTTGTGCTACATCGCCGGGAGGACGCGGCTCACCTGTCCTGGAAGCCGGCATCTTTCTCGCGCATGAACACGGAGGGCTCCCCAGTGTCCATGTCGTACATGTTCTGCCGCAGCACGTGGTGCACCTTGCCCCATTGGTCCGTCACAGCCTGCAAGTTGCTCTGTCGCGACCGCTTCTCGGGGGACGCCACATACTCCACCTCCCTGGCAGCTTCCTTGGCCATCTCGGAGAAGGTCATTTTTGAAACGCTGTACGTAGTCTCCTGTAGCGCCCCACAAGCGTCCCACAGACTCAAGCGCCGCCACAAAGCATGCTCCCACCTCGCACGGCAAGAATAGCTTCGGAAAAAGACACAAGTCTGTAGCTACATCAAGACGATGTCCTCTTACGGAACACAAGGGGGGGGGGTCCACCATTGACACTCGATGCTCAACATGCGCACATTCACGGAGTTTGACATCTGTGGGAGCCTCCTATGCCCCGTATCCGAGCGGATCTAAGATTAATGTCGGCAAGATTACAGGGGAATGCTGTTATGTGGATTGAGCAAACAAGGGGGGAGGGAGGGGTTTCACGCACCCCACGCTTGAGGGCTTCCTCTTGCAAGAGCTCTCCCAGCATTCTGAGCTTGAGGCCCTCAGAGCTCTCCACGGAGTAGCTGACCGTTGGATCGAAGTCAGCCGCAGTTTTCTTCGCCGCCGTCAACACCTCTGTGACACCTCTGCTTGGCTCATCCGCTGGCTTTGCCTCCGTGGCAAGCCCAGTGACAACGCTGCCATGCTCAAGCCCCTTGTCTGGGTGACGAGCCGACACCAGCAGAGCGTCCAACTCACTGTCCGTCGGGGTCCGCCCGGAATCATTCCTGAAGATCTGGTCTGCTCCAAACACCAGAGCGTTGAGGAGGTCCCGCTTAGAAGCTCCATCTTCCTCCTTCTTGTCGAGGTCCTGCAACACATCCACGCATTTAACCCGCCTCCTATGAATCCCCGAAAGTGTGACCGCCCTCTCCCCGCAGTGCGATCGCGGTCGCGCCGGAAGTGTGACCGCCCTCTCCCCGCACCTCTCCCCGAAGAGTGCAACCCTTGTGATCAACTCCTGGCTGACAGTGCTTATCTTAGGGGCGTGAAGGGGGTTTTGGCCTGACACCTGTGATTCGCTAGTGGACCCACGGCCCACAACAGCATCGAGGTATAGTTTCTTTTCAGCTCGCTCCACGATACGCTGCTCCACGCTGGCACTAGTCATCAGGCGCAAGGCTGCCACTGCCTTCTTCTGTCCAATCCGGTGCACCCTGCACCCTCCCATCCCAAGCTGCTGATTTCCACTCTCCACTTCACCCGAGTCAAATGCCACATGTCATGCCCTCCCAAATTGCCCCTCTTCACTCACTCACCTGACCCTCCGGACCCGTAGCCTCCCACACTCGCCCCTCCCCTTTCTAAATTTGCCTCCCGGGACCGCAACCTCCGCGGCCCCCTGCTCCCATCCTCAATGCTACCTCTCAGAGACACATCCTCCCAGGTGCAGCAGGAGAGGCCGCTGCGTGTGTCACCTGGCGATGGCCTGCATGTCCACCTGAGGATTCCAGTCACTGTCAAAGAGGATGACCGTGTCAGCAGTCTGCAGGTTAACGCCCAGTCCCCCGGCACGGGTAGACAGCAGGAAGCAGAACATTTTGTTTTCGTTGTTCTTCCGGTTGAATTCTGCAATGTCCACTGTGCGCTGCGCCCTTGCCACGCTGCCATCCAGTCTGCAGCTCCTCTCCCACCTCTCCCCCCCATCCCTTGGCCAGTGACACCCCCGCCATCAACCATGGAAGCGGCGCGCGAGGCAGCGTTGAAGGTGATATGTGCGCAGAGCCCAACCGCAGGGTATCACGCCTGGGCGCACCGGCACGGCCAGCGCAGAGAGCGCTCGCCGTGGAGATGGTGCGAGGGTCGTGCAGAGCTGTCGCACCCGCCGGAACCGTCCACGCCCATGGCAGGGATGGGCTGGCCTAGTATGGGGTGCAGTTGGCGCGGCCACCAGAGCGGCTTATGAGAAGTGTGTGAGAGGCGATTGCTGACAGCCACCTGGGCTGCTCTAGAAGCTGATAACAAGGCGAAATCATCTTCACGGACTGCTAATGGACTTCCACCCCAAATCCGACAGCCAGTCAAAGTTGAGACCCGAAGGCAATTTCCACGAGCCACATTGTCGATTTACCCGACATCATGGGAAGCAATGCACAGGCATTGTGTAACGCCTGGAAAATCGGCCGGTCTTCACCCACTGCCTCTACCGCAGGCGTCAAGACACGGCTCGTGAGGTAATCAGTTGAAGCTGAACTTGACGGCCGGTTCCTGGCCCAGTGCACCGATGCCTTGCAGCATTTGTGCGCAAGTGATGAACCTGCCGCCGTGTGGATCTAGGGGAGGAGGATCATACCTGGAGTAGCGGCCCTCGTAGCCCCGCAGCACAAGCAGGTCCTCGAGAATGTCCAGCATGGTGGTGAACTGCGAGAACAGCACCACGCGGTGCCCGCCCGCATCCAGCTTCCTCAACAGCCTGTCTAGTACCCCCAGCTTCCCGGAGGCCTCCACCAGCCTCTCGTCCGTGCTGCCGTCGTAGTTGGGCTCAGCATCCGGGAAGAGGTACGGGTGGTTGCAGCACTTGCGGAGCTGCATGAAGAGGGAGCGCAGCTTCATCCAGCTACTGCCTCCAGCCTCCGCCTGCTCCCCGTCTGCGTCCTCCTTCTCCACCTTCGCCAGCACGGCAGTGTCCCGCAACAGCAGCCGCCGATACCAGAAGGTCTGCAGCTTGCTTAGAGGGCACTCCACACGTGTCTCGATCAGTGGTGGGAGGCTCACCTGCAGGGCACCGAGGGCCCCCCTCACCATCACACGAAGAGTCTTTATCGCAGAGTGAGACCTCCGGGGCCTCGCCCTGAGAGGGAGCTTCGGCCGAACTCACGTCAGAGGGTATCTGAGTCTTCCGGCACCCCAAAAAACGAAGGAAAAAACAAAACAAGAGAGGGTGGTGGCCTTCGAGGCTGCGAGCAACGTCGAGGCGCTGGAGGGTAGCTACACCCTTTAGAAGCAAGTGCGTCACATCACACCGGCGCAACATTTATGTTGGTAATGTAAGTGGTTCCAGGTCGTACGATACTCAGTACATTTCCTCGAGAGTAACAGAACATACCAAATTCAAGTAGAATTTGCTTCAGGCACCGAGAGGCAAGCTCCTCCTTTTGGTTGTGGATCAGGAGCGAAAAGCCTGCCTTCCACCTTCGGCTGGCAGTTGGGGAGACTGGCTAGTAAGGGTTGTGCAGAGGGCTGTGGATGGATCGAGGCGTGCGGTGCGGGCCCCACCTCGACTTCTCTCTTGGTGCGGCGGAGGCAGAACAGGTGCAAAAGTCTGCGGGCGTCGTCGAGTGCTCCCGCATCGGAGGAATGCTCGTGCGTGCCCAGCTGGAACGCCCGCTCGAATGGCTCTGGATCACTGAAGATGGGGTTGAGGAAGGACAACAGAGCCCACAACTCTTTGAGGTTGTTCTGCAGCGGAGTGCCGGTGAGGATCACCTTTGAGGCCGCACGGACCTTCCGCAGCGCAATGGCGCGCTCTGACTGCTCGTTCTTCACAAGATGGCCCTCGTCCAGGATTAGCAGCCGCCACATAAGCCGGGTCGTTAGTTGACTCATCGCCTGCCACGTCACAACCCAAGAGCCACGTCATAACCCAAGAGCCATACTTGACGTCACAATACTGCAATCGTCAGATAGAACTGTTTCAAGAATCTTACATATGAAGACTCCGCTTGCCGAGAAAGAGCTGACAGGCAGCAGAACGGATGACGGAGAACAACGGGCTGTTGCGAGTGCATGAGTATTTCATTGCTCCAAGGCCCCGGCAGACCCTGCAGCTATGAATAGGCTGGAAAGGGGCAGACATGTTTTACAGTTCCAGTGCCCTGCTGTCTTTGACTTAATCTGTTATTATTTCACGGATCAGGTAGAACAAGCTACCTTTATCATATCATACGTTGTTATCACCACGTCTGGGGAGTCCGGCCCAACAGCTGTGATTCTCTTCGCAAGTTGGTCGTAGTACTTTTGGTCGCTAGTGTGAGCACGCTCGATTTTGAGGCAAGGGCACCATTTCTTGAACTCCGCACTCCAGGAAGACAGCACACTCAATGGCACAACCACCAAACACGGCCCGGGTTGTTGAAGCTCTTTCTTGAGGTACGCGATAAGCGCGATCGACTGTAGCGTCTTTCCCAATCCCATCTCATCAGCCAAGATACAACCGACTCCCTCACCTGCAAGCACCTCGGCACGAGTCCTAAGAATAGTCCGTAAGACAGAAGAAACAAACGAGCTTTAGACTGACCATCTTAGCTGTTTCGAAGATTATGGCAACGGCTTGCAAGTAGCGATTTACTCACCAGCCATTTTCGCCATAAACCTCGTTCCAAGTAGTTGGTACTCACGCATGTTGGCCTGGATCACGCTTGGTTGTTGCTCCAAGGTCTGTACGGCAGGCAGGTTTCCTTGGCTCGCACCTGGGGAGAAGTGAGCGTCACAAGCACCCAAGTAGCTGACAAGCTGGCAGCAGCTAGGAAAGAGCCGCGTAGTGTGCGGCGGAATCGCGGTAAAGCCTTACGCGAAGTGAACATATATGCTTTTACATCTTGAACGACGAGCACGACGTTCAAGCCATGCAGACCCGGGTGAACGCTTGACCAGAGCCTTGTGTCAGATACTCAAACGCGTGCAAAACTTGGACAGAATGCACGCAAGTATAATACGAATGATGTTACAAGCTGATACTTGCATGCCAAGCTAGGTCAAGGGGGGGAAACAGTTCCCCGAGCCATGTCTTTTCTGCCAAATAGTTGTGGCAACAGCGTGTACGATATACCGCACGATGTAGAGTAGCTCAGCGAGTAGGTCGGCTGCCAGCCGATATTGTATTCACGAGAGTTCACATATGCTAGACATGGTATGCTCAACGTTTTCACAGTGAATTTGAATACGATCGCAGTTCCATCTGAATTGACAGTTTTTACTTCAGTGGAGGCCAAGATTTAGCACCTTGTAGCGCGCTCAGATCCTTGCGTGTTATCCATGGCCTGATAACATCCAAGTGGTGGTTCATGAATGCAACCCGCCGCTCGGCCAGTTCGCCCTGCACGACACACCCAGGGAAGGTTGAACGAAGAGGGGGAGCAGTCACTGACCTTGCACTTCACATATGGAAGAAGAAGCTAGGAACGAATAATTCTCAACAGTTTGAAAAAGTCTTTTGAGAATGAAAGAGACCGAACTTCATGCGACTCGACCGGATCAACACCGACAACACACCTGAATGATTCCCACAAGCGCATTTTGCTCCAGCCGGGCCTTTTCAGCCGCGGACTGTTGTCGGGGAGCAGTGCTAGTGGGAGGACCCTTCTTCGCTGGCCTCCTTGCTGGCCTCACCGCGGCCTTCAGCTCCGCTGCCGCAAAATCTGGATTAAGTTCGCTTTCGTATACGGACCGCTCGCCTTCCTCCAAGGTGTACTGGTTATTAAGCTTGATTGAGTAGCTGCCTACGGTCACAGTTGTTGCGCGCCTCTTGCGGCCACTTCGTCGGGGTTCGCCAGCTTCTGCACTCATAGTATCGACTTAAGCAGGCCTGATCTGAGCGGGAATGTCTTGACTGTTGCAGCTATCGTATGGGCTCACTGCTGGTCTCCCAATCCTTTAAGAGGCTTAACTCTGCGAATCTCAATACAATTTTTACAGTGCAGATTGCGGCCGAATTAAAAGTAACTTTTGACACTGCTATCGTGAAAAGGCGACTGTTGTTGCAAGACGTGGGCTGAGTCTAACTGCCAGGCCTTGTCAATCGAACGTCTTTTCATATGACCCTACTTGAAATGTGATTTTCTGATCGAGAATTTGGCGGGACAACACATCAACACAGACGATTCCTCCCTACGAATGGCGGGAAATCGTATTATAACGGTAACCCCCCAAGACCCAAAAAGCAGGTCTGGGGAGGGGGGGGAGGGGGGGTGATAAAAAATGTTCCGCCCCGGGGCCAAAGCGTGGGTAGCCCATCTAATTACACAAAAATATGCTCAGTAGGCACCTCCGTATCGCTACTTGCCCTGCACCGATCCACCAATATCGGACGCTATTGTCAACCCGCCGTGCGAGTAATTCGTTCAGTCCAAACCGCCATAACCTTGTGGCACCGATTGCGGCCAGTACTGTATGCGCATGTGCAAGCGACCAAACATTAAGCTTTCCACAAATGATACTAACAAAGACAATAGATAAACATTGCCTAGCATTGGGCCAATCCGATATGTGGACTTATCGTCAAGGAGCGGATTGGAGCCCTAAAAAAATCGGTCTTATGTGTCGTTACGACCCGCCCTAATTCTAGCACGAGAACAGGCAAGAGCCAAGGGAAGGGCGCGTTTAGGTGATGGAAACACCGAAATGCTTCCAGTATAATTATATTGTTGATAAGACAATATAATTATATCGGGCAACAACCTCCCGACGAGATCCAGACGGGGACTCGAACCTGCATGCTCAAGGTGCAAAGTCCTCTGATGACATAGCGCTAAGGCGTAGGGCGCTATGTGGTGGACTTTGCACCTTGAGCATGCAGGTTCGAGTCCCCGTCTGGATCTCGTCGGGAGGTTGTTGCCCGATATAATTATATTGTCTTATCAACAATATAATTATACTGGAAGCATTTCGGTGTTTCCATCATTAGGATAGAAACGACTGAACGGTGCTATGCACTTGAGGGCTTGAACTAGTTTTGAAGTTAGAAAATTGCCTGCAAACGATAAAGCGGGTTGCGCATCGTTACTAGAATGCCCTAGTGGCACAGTGAAAACGTTGTACGCTGCAGGGTTTGAGCGAGGCAATCGGGTATCATAAAAGATAGGAAACAATACACGACTCTCAGGTTATCTAAGCTCTGATGCCGTCACTAGCAAGGCTCCTAATCGGTTTAATCGATATTTCGATTAATAATAATAATAAAACATTTACGCTAGCAAAGGGGACAAAGTCCTGAGAGTGCGGTATCCCTGCAAAGCAGGCTAGTGAAAACACCAGGGGCTACTCCCTCTACTATAGCGCGCCCACAAAGGGGCTCAACCCACTTTTCAGCAGGGTGACATCTAGAGAAAAAGCTAGGCGCTAAGCAAAAAACTCTAGAAGATGGAGAAGCAGCCATGGCCGGGTGAGTGGAGGGGTGGCTGAATCTGAGCGGTGGGGAAGGAAGTCGAAGAATTAAGGGGGTATTTGGAGACGTTGAGGAAGGGGGTCGGTGGGCGGGGGAGGGTGGGGGGGGAGGGGGAGGCCCCTCCCCTAGGGGACGGGGAACCATCTTGTATTGCAAGACTTTTGAAAATTACTGCAGAAGGGTTTGAAGAAAGTCGTTTGATTGCTGCACAGCTTCTGTTTCTGTCATGGTCTCACTGCTCGAGATGTCAACTGTATGCGGGTCAGTGTTTAAGGTGGTAGTGGTGTTTAACAGAAACACGTCTCGCCTATTTTTGGTGTGTTGTCTACAGATTCTTGAAAGTTTTTTGAGGAGAGGTTTAATCTTGCCACGGGGAACACCTATCGTGTTGAGGACAGTACCAAAAAGAGGAGGGAGGTATCCCATGAGTGTAAGTACTTTGGGCCATTTCACGGTGCTAATAAAGGGCTTTGAATTTGCGTTGGTGATTGTCGTGTCATGGTGACCACCATAATAATGCTCGACATCACTCTGATGATAGGGAGGGTCTTGAGTGGGCCATGGGCAAAGCGAAGAAGGAAGTACTTTGTCGCTTTCGTTCATAACTTCATTCCAAATATCAGGGCTGACTCCTGTGTATTCTAGCCTCTTCTCCGTGACTCTGGACTTAGGAAGTACATTGAGGAACCATCTGGCAATCTTTTTCTGTGTGGGCCTCCAATCAAAGGCTGGTTGAGTATCACTGGGTGCACTGTCTATAGCTATGATAACGACATCCGAAAAGTCATCCTTATAGCATCCGCCACCTGGAAGAACGTAGGGGTCATCACCCGTCCAATAACCATGTGGGATAAATGGAATAGTGTTATGCGGGAATCTGAAAACAAGTTTAAAACCTTTGTCGAACCATCTCTTTTGGTTTTTGGGAGACAGCGGAAGAATCCATGTTCCTGAAAATCCGGGGACGGTGTTGGCCGCTTTATGTCCCATTTCCAAGGTAGTCATAACCGCCGATGATTTGCCCTTTTCTTTCCCATCAAAGGGGGGATTTCCATAAACGATTCTGCCGATGCCTGTTATCGGATCCACGTAGGCATCCCAAGCGAGACCATCAAAGCCAATTTTCCCATGATGGCAAAAGGGCCTGAGAGCTTTCTTCATTCTTGTGGTGGGTATGCATCTTCTCGAGTGAATTCTAGGGTGGGCATTTAGTGGGTTGGAGAAAAGTTCACAGCCGTTTTTGTCAAGGTTCCTGTCATCCACCAAAATATCTAAGAGGCTTCTTCTGATTGCGTAACAATTTTTAGGATCCCCCGATTCAAACTTACATGCATTGAGTGCTTCGTGGATATCGTGTGCCCTATCCGAGTACTCCGCAAGTGAGCATGGAACTACTTTGTTGGAAAGGCGGTGCCAGGCCAAAAGTTTCCAAAACTCTTTCTTCTGGACATATTGGAGTTCGGGATATTTAATTGTCCCCGTGACATGGTCCACTTCAGGTTTAGCGGTCACAGCAATGGTATTCTTTTTTGAACTTGATGGTCGGTACATGCTAGCTTCCGGGAGAGCGTGTAAGTATAATTCCTCCTTCATTTCCTGTCTAAGGTCAGCAAGTGGAAAAAGTTTCGATGGCTCTGTTTTGATGTATGTGGTACCTTTTCCAGGGTTTAGTAGTTTGGGCTTTTCTGAGATTTCTTCAGCAATGATTTTCCTTAGTTCGCCATCTTGGGTTGTTCTAAGACTATGCAAGCTATTATTATGTCCTGAGCATTCAAGTTGGATGTGTTCGAAGGTGCATTTTGTATTCTGTTGGCAGTAGGGGCAGTTTTCAGTCCCGATTTTCCCCAGTTTAAATAAACGTGCTGGAGAGGCTTGGAGACCCAGGAGTTCTCTGCTTCTAGAAGCGGTGAAAGCTTTAGGTGTTATTTTGGAAATATCTTTAGTGGGGGCGGTGTTATTCTCGTTGAGCATTCTCAAGTACTTCCCTTGAGACTGTAGGGTTCTCCAATTATGATAGTGTGAGAGACGTTGAATTCTTCTAATGTGACTACGGATATCGCCTAAGATAGGGACCTCAAAAAAGAATAACGAGAAGGGTAGTTCCTCGGCAGGGTCGTAGCGGGAGATGTCTAGACAGCCCCCTCTGAATGAGGCTCTTTTAGCAGTACGGTCCACTCTGTCATGGACTTTGTCATTATTGTGACCCCTAATCCATTTGAGGATGATTTTGCTGTGGTTTCCTTCACTGTAAAATCCAAGTTCTTCTAATAGTAGGCGAACAGCCTGCACATCTCTGCGATTGGCTTCACGTAATTTGTCCCGAGCACTCATGGACCTGCCATCCTTTGTTACAGCAGATATTGCTGCCATGGAGTCAATGGCATGTACCATTGGAGTAATAGATTTGAGGAGTTTCTCTTTTTGTTCTGTGAGTAGAAATCGCAGTCCCGCAATTTCAGCAGATGTGCTACTCGGGTTTTGGATATCTTCCTTGATAAGAAGCCCCGATGCAGAGAAAGTATTAATCGATATATCGGTTTATCAATATCGATCGATGCCTAACTCACGAATATCGGAATCGATCGATTCTCACTGGTGCATATCGTTATCGATCGATTCCCATTGGTAAATATCAGTATCGATCGATGCAAGTGAAGAGATAGGGTATCGATCGATCAAAGATTCAAAATTGCGACATCGATATCCGAAGTGATGAGCATCGATTAATCGATTTCATGCATAACCCCCTGGCCAATCAATCCGGTGTTGGCAGACACGGAGGTTGCTATCTGTTAGATCGATTAATCTATTGCGTAGATGCGTTCATTGATCCCGTGAGGATAGATGCCTAGGTTCGCATTGGCCCTACGCTGGCCAAGTTCCGAGCCATCATCACACAATGTACCTAAATTTTACCTTTCATACAGTCCTTGTCTTCACAATTCAAACTCATTCCGACCAGTCGGTCACTTGGCCTAAACAAGAATTTTTTTGAAATCGACTAAATTTTTTTGACCCATTTTTCGGTGCCGAACCTATATTTTTTTGCCCTTTTTTTCAGGATGCCTAAATTTCCCCCCTTTCTTCGGAGCCGTAGAGCCGCTGAGGGAGGCGCGGACATGTTCATCATCCCTTCGCCGCAGGACAAACTTTGCTGGAATGGTCACACCGCTTACTTTGTGACTCTTCCTGTAGTAGTGTGTATGATTGTCACCCGAACCTGAACCCTAACTGTTTATGCCCATATAACGGGTTATCTAGCAGCTTATCAACTTTATTACATTCTGAGAAAACCTATCACTGAGTGAATATATCCCGGGTCCTAGGGGCATATCCAACAGGTTTGGCCCCACGCACTCTTTATTTAGACACTGCGGAGTTTGGCCATGTCTGGCTAAACAGCGACGATTGAGATGGAGTGAGGGGCTCCTCTAGAGGCGCGGCGGAGCGGTATGGCCTAGTTGAATGTCTGGTTGATTGGATTTGCGGGGAGCTCGTGCACGTGGCCGCTTATTTTTCCTTGCTACGCGTTGGTAGACGTTGGGGCTTTTGGTCGGATCCGACACCACGTTCCTTGGCCGCGTTATTTAATCCACATGCACGTTTGCAGGACTTTGTGAGCCGCAGCTTTCCCCTTGATTCCTCGACGACCGCATTTCGACTCTTGGCCGCCTCTCCTTCCGCCAGTGTCGCAATCGGTTGCAAACCGATCTCGATGGGACCAAATGAGCATATCCTACCAACAGTGCCGGTTTGCCTCGGTTTAACTGGTGCCATCTACTTGACGGTATCGGTCCCGGACGGTTTAATGCTGGATGATGTCCTATCGGTATCGGTTGCTTATGGATCAACGTGATGTAATATACCGGGAAGATCGGTTCTACGCGGTTCTAAAGTCTAAATCTACCGATACTATCGGTTCTACACGGTTCAAAAGTCTAAATCTACCGTGAATGTCGTGTGAATATATTGTGTTACAATATGACATGATATTAGTCACACACACCGAAATACATAATGTCTATTAGGCAGACTTAATGTTATGCATGCAAGGTGCAAATATTAAGATTGTCCTGCACATAAGTTAACGTCATACGAATATGTGTTCACTCACACGCTATCAGAGTCAGACTCCTCTCGCCGCTGTCTTCTGGAGCAGTGGCACCATACTTCTTTTGGTACCTCTCTAAGATCTGTTCAGTTGAGGGACGCAAAAAGGGAAACTTACAATTGCATATAATGGTCATGTATGCCTCTAACAAATCACTGCCTAGATTATTGTGGGCATGAAAATCTGCAAGCAGGCTATCGGCACTACTAAACGTGCACTCAACGTTTGACGAGGCTGCATTCAAGCAACCCGCATCTGCACGAAAGCACGCGCAGTGCACTCGCAGAGCTGCTCGATGATCTCGGAGACCACGACGTACACGCATGCCAGCGAAGACAGCCAGGCAACAGATATTTGAACGAAAGGAAACACGCCGGCAGTCGAATAAAATAACATACATGTGACTACACTTGGGGACATACTTGTAAACTGCGATTCGTGCCCTTTGATGGTCCTCCTCGTCGGTACCGTCTTCATTGGCAGGTTGTTCAAGCACCTCCACAGAAGGAACGGCCTTGATGAAACGGGTATCGGCATCTACTTTGGACCTTTTATCGATTTTAATTCCAAAATGAGGTTTGTAGAATAATTGCTACAAAAAAGTAACAGGTGCAGATTTCGGTCGTGAGTTAATTTTTCTTTTTAACTTTTGGGTTTTAACTTTTCGTTTTTCAACGGCTCCGAATTATATAATTCCTACTATTTTTTCTATATTTTTGGCTCTCACAATTCTCATCGGCGTCCTCTTCGGCATACAGTATCGAGAATGCGAGCACGGTTCATCGATGGCTAACACACCATCGGGATCGGGACAATGCGGTTCAATTTCGGGAAAATCTCATCGGGATCGGGATGAGACGGATCAAAATTTCTCAACCCCCCGTCGGGATCGGTGCCGTCCAGATCGAAAGCACCCAGGGTCCTGTCGGGGACAGTTGATGACGGATCATCGAGCAGGATTAAAACCGTCGTCGGTATTTCGGTTTCAACCGAAACCGATTGCGACACTGCCTTCCGCATCTCGTCCCACTTTCCCTCGCTTCGTCTATGCAGTCTTCTACACCATGGTTGCGACTAGATTGACCTCGAGTATGGCGTCTCGCCGACGCTCCTTAGCAACGATTTTCGACTCCGCTGCCGCCCGTAATTCCGTCACGCCGGCTACGCCGGCGCCTGCTGGTGTTCCGGCTGCAAACTCCGCCCAGGCAGTTTTCCTGGCGGGTGTTCGCTCACTGACCCGTGAGCGCTTCGACGAGAGCGTGGCGAAGCACGTGATCCGGAAATGTTTCCGTGAGAAGCATGACCGATTCACGGGAACGGAGTCTAATGCGCAGGTGCTTCTCTCCAAGCTGGTGCCTGCTCTCCAGGAGGCATTCGAGGCGCAGGACGTCTTATTCGCGCCTCTTTCCGACTTGGAGGACTCCACGTTGGCCGTCCGACCCGAGGCCAACAAACTTCTTTTTTCAACGCTCGAGCTCATCGTGTGTCCCGCCTCTCCGGCGGGTGACCGGCTCGAGGCGTCTGCGACGTTGCACCCACTGGACGGCAAGCGAGCCCTTCTGGAGCTCGCACGGCGACTGCTGGACTCCGGTGCACCCTTCCAGGGTACATCGGACCTCCTTGCGGTCCGCTTCAAGGCCTCCTACCTTGACCCGTCCGAGTCCATCACGGATTTCAACGCGGCCTTGCGGTCCGCCAGGAGGCGCAACACCCTCGACGATGACGAGGTGAAGGAGCTGTTCCTCGCGGCGCTGGATCCAGGGTTCTACGCGCCGGTGGTGTCGAGGCTCTTCACGCACCAGCAGCGGGCGGCCGTGGACCTCCTCACCATGCAGCAATGGGTGCTCGAGTGCTACGCCCGACACGTCACAGCCGGTACGCACACTGCCACGTGCGCCCTGTCCGCAGCGGCCGTGACCACTGACGGTGACACCTCGCAGCTGTCCGACCTCACGGCCATCATCCTCGACGTGAAGCGGCAGCTGAAGGTCTTGACGGACAGGGTCAACGGCAGGGGGTTTACCCCGCGGGCGGACAAGCACAAGATCGGCAACGGGGGAGGCGGCTCCGGTGTTCGCTTTGCGGCAGGTGACCTCCCGACGGGGGGGAACTGGTCGCAGTCGCAGGGGAGGAAGCGCGTTGCCTTTCACAAAGGCAGCGGCGACTTCATTCCGTTCTGCCAAAATTCGACGTGCAGAAAGGACGAGGCGCGTCACTGGCACCGCGACTGCCCGAATGGCGGCAAGAACGGTGCGGGGGGGAGCTTCCACAGCTTCTCCATCGGTGACATCGAGAACGACTTTATGGAATCTGGGTGCGAGTGTCTCTGTCCTGAGCTGTGTGCGTGGCTGCTGTGCCGACTGTGCCGTCGTCCGCGGGCCCACTTGTGCTCCAGCCTGTGCTCGGGAAAGGTAGTGAGGGGTGTCTGCCCTCCGTTGTGGGGCCAACACGCCATGTGTAGCCGCCGGGCCGCGCCTAGCATCTCTCCGCCTGGGTGCTCTGGGGGCTATCTGTTGGCCTCCTCTGCCTCTCTCCGGCTGCAGTCTCTGGTCTGGCCTGCCCGCTGGTCCTCCCCTGCCTCCCATGCTCCCTCCGCCTCGCCTGAGCCTCCGCCTCCTCCAGCTCCCCCTCCAGGTCCACCTCCCTCCTCCTCCTCCCCACCAGGTCCACCTCCAGGTCCTCCGCCTCCGTAACCTCCTCCACCCTTCCCCGCTCCTGATCCAGCTATTAAAGCCCCCTCATGGTCTCTCCTCCTCAACCAGCATGCCCCCGAGTGATGACCCTTCCCTCCCTGGGGGCCCTGTGCATCCTGTAGGTGACCGTCGTATCCGCAAGTGATGCCGTCAAGGTGTGTGATCTTCACCGCCCACTCACTCGCCCAAGACGGTGTGGCACCGTGAGGTCCGCCAACGGGGATGCTGAGTGGGATGAGGTAGGCTGGGGCGGTCTCTGCCACTAGCTGAAGGATATCCGGTCTGGTGCTGGCTAGTGCAAATGAGAGTCCTCCGGCATCAAATAGGGCCTGGGGCTCTGGAATGTCTACTGGTGTCTGACTCCCAGAAAACCAGCAGATGTATCTCAAGGCCCCCGTGGTCGGATGGACCTGCTCCTGGTGTGCTATGATACTGCCTACTAGCACATTCATGGCGACCTCGGAGGCTGATAGTAGTAATGTGCCCATGTCTACGTAGAGCCGAGAGGGAGAAGGGGGATCCTGGGGTGGCCTGGACAAACTGTGCTCTGATGTGCTCACCGAATGCCTGTGGGACAATCCTGTATGCCACATCAGGGCCAAGATGTTGGTAGCCCTGAGGGAGAGTGACACCCGCAAGCGGGATAGAAGAGCGAGTGAGGGCTGCCTGCTGGGCCTCTCTAGTGGGAATCCAAACTAATAGAAATGGTGTATTTAGGTCACCTGGCTGGCCAGCATAGTAATGCGAGGCCCCAGTGATGTATGTAGTGTGCTGGCAGGTCAGTAACCGAGGACACTGCCCTCCGTATCTCCCTAATGATCAAGGTGCTCTCGTCCGCTATGAAAGGCTTTGGGCAGGCACATCCAAGCCTGTAGACCCTGATAGCTGTCCTCTCAGAGGACGAGATAGGCCGGTGCGTCACTCCCTGGTCGTGCTGCTGGGCTAAGCTAAGATATGCTGCTGCTAAAGCTCCTGGGTCGAGGGAGGCTCCCGGCTCCATCCTCCTGATCCTGTCACCACTGTCCTCCTCCTCATCCTCCTCCACAGTGACGTGCAGGCCTAGTGGGGGCTCTGGAGGTGATCCAGGCCGAGCCTGATGCTGGGTCGGCCCAAAGGGCTGTGGCTGTGGCTGAGGCTGGGGCTGGTGGTGCAGAAAAGGCTGAGGCTGCGACTGTAGAAGAGGCTGCGGCTGCGGAAATGAGTGCAGTGGTGGCTGCTGCCGCGGTGGCTGAGGCTGCCGCTGCAGAAGGGGCCGAGCCTGGTGCTGAGACTGCTGCTGCTGAACAGGCTGTGGCTGGAGCTGGGGCTGAAACTGAGTCTGAGACTGTAGGATAGCCTCTGGACGTTGCTGAGGGGGCTGAGGCTGAGGCTGCTGAGAGGCTGGGTGTTGAGTGCTGGCCCAGCTGAGGGGCTGGGTGCTGGCTGAGGCTGGGGCAAGAGGCTGGGGCTGAGGCTGCAGAGAGGCAGGCTGCTGTGGCTGAGTAGGGGGGGCTGGCATAGGAGGGCGGACAGGGACGGGTCCTGGCTGACCTGAGAAAGCCGGTCCCGTGAGAAAGCTCTGAGGTGAGTGTCCTGTCTCCTGACCAGAAGCTCCCTGCTGAACTGAACTCACTGGAGCCTGTCCCGCATGTGCTAGCACCTCTGAAGTGGCCATATCGCGAATGATCCCGTCCTCAGTCTCCCGAATCAGCCTCACCACTCCTCTGGTGCTGATCGGCATCTGGCCCATACCTGCCGTAGGTAGTCCCGTGTGATAACCAGAGCTCCTCCTCCTCTGGGGTGGCTGCAGGGGGGCAAAACCCTCAGATCATGTAGCAGATATTGTCCCCTGCCTGGTTGTAGTAGGAGGCTGAATAGCCCCCTCTGATGTGGTGCGTCTCGTGTCGACATCCCCCCTTCACTCAGGTTTCTAATGGGTGAAAACACTAGAGGCAGGGTGCCCACACAATCCCTCCTGATTTGGTAAGTTATTATATTCAATTTTGTGAGTTGGTGTGTGCGTGAGTTTACAAGAAAGGCTGTCAGGCAATTTTCGTGTTGGGCATCCCATAATGCAGGGCACATATCTTCCTAGAATGACTCTCGGCCCGGAATCAAGAAAAATACGTGTTTTTGCTAACTTTCAAATGTTTTTCATACTTAAGGATGAAAAATCGACCGGCCCGCTTTCGGCCCGGAGCTCTTTTGGGGCGCTGCCCTCGGCCCCGGGCCGGCCAATCCCCATAAGATATGGGCCCTGCCATAATGTGGACAGACTGTGCATGTTTAAGGGTGACAGGAGAAGTTTGGTGAGGGAGGGATGGTACCACTGTAGGTAGGGGGTGATGCCTAATGTGGTCCAGTGCAAAGTCAGAGAACGCGAGTCTCCTCAATCGATCACATGGCAAAGGCCTCCAGATACTCAGGCTGTATGAAGTGCCTGTCCAGGTCAAACTCCAGCTCCCGCTCGCGGGTGTCGTCGATGGCAATCTCAAGGCCACCAACTGGGTTGCGGCCCGTACGAAGTACCCCTGCGCAAAAAGGGACTTCAGTTCCTCTCCTTAGTTTAGTTTCCAATCTGATTCCACTGTATTTACTTAAACATCGGAGGCTGGTGGTAGGAAAATTTGGTGAGTGTTTACTAACTTTTTGAGAAAGGTGCAAGTCCCTGGTAGAAAGTGACAGGGTGTGCGTGTAGTAGAGGGCTTTTGGTCTCACCATCAAAGAAAGAGAAAGACAAACAATGCTGACTTGGAGGACTCTGAGAGTAAGCCAGACAATATTTCTCTACCGCAGAGTTGTACTCTCTGTAACAATAAGATGACAACACTTTCATCTCTGTGAATTTTCACTGTTAGGAGAGAGGTGAAACAGACTGATGAGTTGGTGATAGGTGCCGTGTAGTTTCGGCCTGGCTCAGATACTCTGCCACAAGGCTCACTTCTTTGTGCTGAAAGAGTGAAATAACTTTCCTCCCTAGGCAGGTTCTCCGTCCTAGAGAGGATAAGTCTTTCAGAGTTTGCAGTGCGGGTTGTGCCTATACAGACAGGTACTAAGCAGACCGACGGTAGGGGGTCTAGGTGCAAAATTCTGCCGCAGTGCTCTGGTCTGCAAGAATTTTTATCTAGTTTGGGCTCACGTGTGATTGAGCTTTCACTTGTATGTAATTTATCCGTGCTTGAGTGTTTATAATGAACAGGATTAATAAAGCAGAGTGCCAGTGTGCTATCTAGGTGCAATGTTCTGCCACAATGCTCCAACCTGCAGATCTTGTTGGACTAGATTGGGCTCTCGTGTGTTTGAGCTTTCACTTGTATGTATTTTAGCCGTACCTAAGTGCTTATAATGAACTAGATTGATAAAGCACACTGTCAGTGAGTTATCTGGTTGCAATTCTCTGCCCCGTTGCTCCAGTCTGCAGAACTTGTAAACTAGATTGGGCTCACGTGTGTTTGAGCTTTGACTTGTATGAAATATATCCGTGCATAAGTGCTTATGATGAACTAGTTTGATAAAGCAAACTAGCAGTGAGCTGTCAAATTGCAATGCTCTACCACGATGCTCCAACCACTACTACAAGTATTAGCTTAAGTTTTCTTAAGTTTTCTTACGTTTTCTTATCTTTTCTTAACTTTTTGCGTATAAACCCCCACAAGCCTCCATACGTATAAATTTAAGCGTTGCAATTAGCTATTGGCCGATGGAGTTATACGTCGGTGATATAAGTAAAACTTAAGAAAAATGACACCCAGTGACACTTAAGAAAAATGATCGATGACACCCACCCCACCCTATGACACTTAAGAAAAATGACCGATGACACACACCCCACCCTATGACACTTAAGAAAAATGACCGATGACACACACACCACCTGTGACACTTAAGCAAAATGACGGATGTCACATCCCCACCCTATGACACTTAAGCAAAATGACAGATGTCACATCCCCCACCCTGTGACACTTAAGCAAAATGACATATGCTCGAATGTGATTGGCTTTGAGACTAAGGATTTGCACACGTGTCGGTAAGGAGGATACGAAATGCAGGCACGGGATTGGTGCAGAAAGGCAGCCCTAAACCCTAAATCTACACATGTATGCAAGCAAGTGGAACAATGAATAAAGCTTACAGTAATCACCCACCTGTAAGAAAACAGAAAAATCCAGGTCAGCCAGCTTTTCTCATCGAGTTGGGCACCCCCCCTCCCCCCGCCAGCGTCAGCGTCATAAGAGAACGCTATGGATAGTGGACCGCGATCTCGTGAGCCAGCCAGCGAATTCCATAACCATCCACGTGGACACCTTCCCGAGCCAGCCCGTTTTCTTAAGGTGTCCAATTTCCGAGAAAATGGACCCTGAGAGCCGTGCGCAGCTTAAAGAAATTAAAGCAAGATTTAGATGACGACATTATCTCTGAAACAGACTATCAGGAACTTAAACCTTTAAGACAAGTTTTGTGCAAAAAATCATGAAAACCCATCAAATATACCATATTTGTCAATTTCCCGGCAAAGTTTTCTTAGTTTAAGAAATGCCTCTCCAGCTAGGCAGCCAGCGGTCATTTCCCTTATTTCAGGCCATCTCATAAGTCGGAAAATCCAGCCCGCTTTTCTCATCGAGTTGGGCACCCCCCTCGAAACGCTGGCTGTTTCCTTAACGTCGAGTTTCCTTAAAGGTGAGTGATTACTGTACAAGCGTACGTGCATAGACGATTCACCATAGATAGTGTCAGAGCAACTGGATACCGTGTTCTATCTAGCCGAGCAGCAGATGGTCTGCGCGTTTGCACAAATAAAGTGCATAGGGTGGGCACGATATGACGATGTATGGCGGCCGGATCTCTGGCTGTCTCGTTGCTCTTCTCCATCCAATATATATAGGCCAAGCATGCCCTCGGTGTCGCCCAGGGGGATACAGCGTTGGCGCCTGCATCGAACCATCCACCATGCCAGCACAAGTTCAGGAAAGATTGCTAAACACGTGGCCCATAAATCGAAACGGTACTGCATGTATGCATTCGACCGACGCATTGGGACCAACACGGGCCTCACCGTTGTGTATGTGTGTGTTGTTCGCGGCGGTCGCACCTCAACCGGCCGCCGCTTTAGTACACTCCTGTGCGGATCTCGCGCACCAGGTGCACAACTTGGTAGTGCGCATCATCTTGTCTACAATCTTTGGTTGGCTCGAAGAATATTGCCTTTGTCCCGATGTATGCACAGGGTAGCAGTAGCTCCACCGGGTCTGTCTTGTCGACTACCGTGATTCCATGCTTCAGCAGATAAGCATCCTCCACCTCCTTGTATGCCTCGAGCCGGGCCAAGCGGCACAGCACCCGCCTGCTTCCGGGCTCTGACACCCGGTAATATGCCAGAACCTTGGCATACTGGCGCCCCGGAGGCAGCCATATTCCACTTGGTAGATCCCTCAAACCCACATCGCAGATAGAAACGTAGTAGGATACCCGTTTCTCAGCTCTGGTGCATTGTGAGGATGTGAACACCTCCGTGTTCACGCAGAGACTACGCACACACTACGTACATGGGGCGCGATCACACTGCGCACACACATCACGCGCAGACTACGCACACACATCACGCGCAGACTACGCAAACACTACGTACATGCAGTGCGATCACACTACGCACACACATCACGCACAGACTACGCAAACACTATACCGGAATATCCTAGTTCACTAGATATCAGAGGGTCCCGATCTGTGTGGATAAACTCTCATTAGATAAATAAACCCTAAGCTAGATATACCCGGAACGGTCTCGCAACGGTCTCGGAAACTAGCCTACCTGTGACACAGCGTGTGCCACAGCACGAACCTATAGATCAGTCAGCAGTCCAGTGTTGGTCCTAGGGGTCTGTCATAGGGGCCTGCCTGTCAGGGCTGCCTATACAGATTCCAGCACACCACCCCAGCACTGTGGGTGGTGACTGGCTAGGTAGGAGAGTCAGAATGTTAAACCTCTAGGGCAGAAGCCAGGGTAACAAGTCCTAACTGCTAATCCAACTGCGCAATTCTGATACACAAATTAGAATCCCTCTAACCAGCACAAGAGAAACCATACAGGCAATGCAAGTCCTGCTAAACTACTGAAAAGCTCTGTGCCAGTAAGTCAGATTGAAGAATTCAAAGGTGTCAAAGTAAAACCATAAACCAAAGTGAAGACCGTGTTGAGGTCAAAGTACATCTCAGTACACCACCAGAAAGTGGTGCACTGCCAGAACCAGAAACATAACTACTCGGGGTCAAAGGTCAGAGGAACGCCGTCACCACAATGAGCATCGTAGCCAATTGCAGCACCACACTCCACCGGGTTGGGCGGCAGGTGAACCGCTGCCGCAACACCCAGGGAGTGCAGTACCGCATCCAGAGTGACGGGGTCCAACTCAGTGATACCAGGGTATAAGCATAACTCTCCCCTGCACAGCACAGGCTGCGGCGCAGCCCGACCCGATACCTGCACAGGGTCCATGTCATTGGCCGCCGTGTAGGCGGCAGCTCCCACTCCCATGACAGAAATCAAGAGAATGAAGGAAAGCAGAAACGGCATCCCCCACAAGCCCGCGTGGGCGGGGAAGCCCCACGGAGGCTTTCCACAGCCGTGGCCGCGGGGAGCACCGTCATGCCAATCTCCCAGAGCACCACCAGAGTGAGGTACTTGGGCTGCAGGTGTTGACGAATTATTTGCCGAAATGGCCGAAGCCCGCGGCTTCACGATGAAGCTGCCGTCGGCAAGGTCCTCGTAATCGTCCGTGTCGTAACCCGTGAGGTCAACCTGTCCGATGGCGGCGTGGTTCACGGTCTGAACGAACCCAGCGAACTCACCGCCCGCGTCCGCTGTGGTGGTTACCAGCGCCGATTGCAGTGGCGCGGGCTTCACCTCCTTTCCCTGCGAGACAGGCATAGCAGGGGCCGGCACGGTGGATGCCGATGACGCCGCACCACCTGCCGGAACCTGCTCCTTCGGTGTGGCCACCGCTGCGGCGGGTCCGCACACCAGAGCCGAAGCCTGCTGCTCGATGCCGTCAGGAGGCGGGAAAGATGCGTGGGTGTAATGTACCTGCGGGTTGGCCGCGGAGTGAACCTCCGCGGCAAGATCGTCGAGCCGGCGGAGAATGTCATCTCCCTCGGAAGCCGGCTGCTGCTCCACGGTGAAGCCGTAGGCGGACACGTCGATGCCGCCGACCGCTCCCGCACAAAGCACCGTGGGCGGCCCGTACGCGGCTGCCGCTCGCGCGAAGGACTCCGCCCCGTCATCCGCCGCCTGCTGGAACAACGCACACATGGCGAGCGCGTGCACCCCCTCCGCGTCCTCCTCGTCGATGGGAATGCAGAATGCCGCGGCAGAGGTGGGCGGGTGTTGGCGCCCGCCCAACGGGCAGTCGCGGTAAAAGTGATACGCCTCACCTTTTCCTGCCTTCTTGCACCTACCGCAGAACGGCTTCGCCCGTTGATCGTCGCGGTCGAATCCCACGGGCGGGGCTTTGTGGGTCCCCACACGGAATCCTCGCGGCTGCTGCCCCCGCTGCTGCTGCTGCCGCTGCTGCACCCGCTCCCGCTGTTGACGCACAACCGGAGCGGCCTCACCGTGTTGCCGCTGCACGAGCTCCTTGAGCTCCGTGATCTTTTGAAGAAGGGCGTCGTACTCGCTGCTGGAAAGATGCGCGGAGATGCCGTCCGCGCCAGAAGCCGCTTTCCCCCCGTCCGTCTGCGCCCAAGCCTGGTAAATCTCCACAACCATGGAGCGGAGCGAAACCAGCGACACACGGGTCAAGTCAGCGGCCATGGGATAGCGGACCTTCACCGCAGCGTAGAAGGTCGGGTCGAGTCGGGTGTAGAGGCTTAACTTTCTGGTAGCCTCCGTCGGTGTCCAGTCCGACGCCCTGTTATCCCGCACCAAACGTTGCTCCTTAGCCAAAATCGGCTGCGGGTCAACGTTTGCGGGATAACGCAACGCGGCGTGCTCCTCCTGCTGGGACTCCGTAGTGCCACCGGTACACAGCCCTTGATAACGTCGACCAGAGCTCGCCGTCCATCTCGGTCAGTCGAAGAATCCGTACCAGTGAGCCAGACGTAGGCGTTGCTGTGCTTCTCCACCACGAGAGCCAGAACGTCGTACAAAAGACCATTCACCCGGTCGACCACTGGAGCCAGAGGGTCGTCGAGGTCAAAGGCACATAGCTCCAGCCCAGCCGACTGAAACTCTGTACGTAGCTGCACCACCAGGTCGGACAGAAGGCCAGCGTCGTCCGTACCGCGAAAATGATGTTTCTTGTCACCAAGAATATCCTCACGGATACTCTTGGCCCAAGCCCGGTGGAGACGCGCCTTGTAAATCTCGTCCACCAGCTTGCATTGTTCCTGCAAGTAACGTCTGACAGCCACGTCCGCGTCCTCGTTCGATGCAGGGTTGGGGGTAGGATCAGAAGGCGTAGCTGCTGTTGGCGTGTTCCGTACCCCGTCGATCAACCTCAGAGAGGCGTCGATGTCGCCGTTCCTCGTGAGGGACTTCTTCGATCTCGTTGTGACTCCCATCTCTAGATAAGCCTGAGGGGAGGCGGTACGCTGCAGCACGTTTGGGTAGGGTCGCGGAGAAAATGCGACGTCACAGATACGGAACGAGCGGTCGAGCCATGCGAGCGAGGGGCAAAGGAAGATGTCGTCGAGGTCAAAGGTGCCAAGGTCACTAGCACAAAAATCGGTAGCCAGCAAGATCAAGACTAGCAGAAAACCGTGAATGGAGATTGCGTCGACGAAACCAGTGTCGACAACGGATCCGGGTCCAATCCGAATTCGTAGGACGGATCCAGAAATCTTTCAGGCTTCGACGCTTCGGATCCAGCAATTTGTTTGAATCCGTTCGTATCTGTACCTGTCGGAGCCAACGAAAATCAGGCTTCGTTCGAACGGATACACGAAATTTCAGGATTGTCACTGTATCCGTACTCGAAAATCCAGAAAATGTCTGGATTAGTCTCCGTGGATCCGTTATATTCAATGCTGCCGATCGAAAAGTCAAATGTCAAATTATCAATTGTGATATGAATTTCGATTGTCAAGGGATATAAACTAATCAAAATGTGGGCAAATGTCACGGAATTATCCTCTTAGCACATCTGGGAAAGCAGGGCCATATTGGCAAACACCCTAAAGGATGTGGGTTCAAATGTTTTACTTGGCAGGTTTGGATTCGCAGAATCGTCGGAATTGACGGGGTTTTTACGGATCAGGATTCGATGCTTCGAATCCAGTAGAATTTCAGGATCTGCCCGTATCTGTATCTTTCGAAGCCGCTTAAATTGAGGATTCGATAGGTCGGATTCTGATTTGTGTATGGATCCGGAGCAACGAATCCGGATCCGTTGTCGACACTGGACGAAACCCGATCCAAGCCGGCACCCCACAGCTGCGGCTCAAAGTCGCTCACCGCAAGCTGCTCATCTCATAATTCCCACTGATGCCCAAACGCGCAAACGCGCACCACCTCTCCGAGCGGCCGTTTAGCCAATCATGGCCAAACTAGCAAGTGGAATAAAGCGTGGATGGGGCCACGACCTACCGGAATATCCTAGTTCACTAGATATCAGAGGGTCCCGAACTGTGTGGATAAACTCTCATTAGATAAATAAACCCTAAGCTAGATATACCCGGAACGGTCTCGCAACGGTCTCGGAAACTAGCCTACCTGTGACACAGCGTGTGTCACAGCACGAACCTATAGATCAGTCAGCAGTCCAGTGTTGGTCCTAGGGGTCTGTCATAGGGGCCTGCCTGTCAGGGCTGCCTATACAGATTCCAGCACACTACGTACAGACATTGCGATCACGCTACGCACAGACTACGCACAGACTACGCACACACATCACGCACGAGACTACGCAAACGCGCGTACAGGACATCGCGATCACACTACGCACAGACACTACGTACACATTACGCAAACACTACGTACAGACATTGCGATCACACTACGCACAGACACTACGTACACATTATACAAACACTATGTTGTACATACATTGCAATCACACTACGCATTAAATGTCCGAAATCGCGAACACACTACGAACAGACTACGCATTACATATTTAAAATCACGAACACACTACGCACAAGCATTATGCACACACTACGCACATGCATTGCGATCATATCACCCTCGAAATGGGTACATATACACGCAATGGTGGGTACACCTTTGGTGCGCCTATACGAACACGCACCAAAGATGTACAAGGCATGCACGATATCACAAGATGTTTACGAAAACGTATGATGTGTGTAAGTGTATCCACATGTGTGTTTATGCAAATGGAGCCCTTTAAGTGTGTTCACTATGCGTATCCTATGCGAGATAAACAACATAAGGTATGCAAGGAACACTCGAGCATCTTTGATACAATTTACAATGCAACTAGCTAGGCACAAAGGAATACCGATGGGACTATCAAATTCTATCATACTAATACACAAAATAATGTTCTACTCATGCACTTTCTATTTACAATACGCAAAATAATGTTCTACTCGTGCACTTTTTATTTACAAGATGCCAATCTAGAATTAATCTATCAATCTAGAACGCTGAAGGGATGCTTGAAGTTGACGTTGTACTCGAGGCGGTCGATATTCTCCATTTCGCCTTGCTCCAAAACAGCCGAACTGAAAAGAAAAGTAAAGAGCCAACACTTAGTAAAAAAGCGGAAATGCACAAAAGAATCCTTTATTGAAAACATAATTAACAACCTAGCAACCTCAAATAAATGCGAATATGAACGCGCGATGAAAACCTAATATGACTTCGCCACTCGAACGTTTTCAGCGGATCTGAAAAATGAAACCAGCCAACTAACGATTTAGTAACGATGAAATAAATTAGAAGGCAAAACGGAAGAAGCAAAGGGGGAAAAAAAGGAGATGTGGAGTGAGTTGGATTTGAACCAACTATTTCGAGTGCAAAGGACTCGCGGGAATTTCCCGTTCACTCCGAGTCAAAGTTCCACGCATGCCAAGGATGAGCGCGCGAAGCACACACAAAATAAAACATACGCATAACGAAAACCTGCACTACAAACCTGCGATATAGTGCAGCCTGTGAGAATTAAAAATATCACAGCACGCAGCTCACTGGCGAGGCTGCTGCAACACTGCTGACGGCGAACTGTGACGAAGTGTTGAATACAGTAACGTGAGTTTGAACTTTACCGTTCAGAAAATCAAAATGCTCAAACACCTTCCCTGCCGTTCACTGATCAACTGAACGGCGCGGCGCGGCGCGGCGTTCATCGCTCATTTCCCTCGCGCATCATAGTTACTGCTGAAATCGGCCGGCGCTTTCAGAAAAAAACGGACGGCAATCGTCGGTAGCACGTCACACTGTAGCAACACCGATGTCAGTGATCACGATCATACTACAAATCACTCGCGCGCTTGACGCGTCTTTGCTGTCACATCTATATCTAATATATGCCGGGGATGTCCCATCGCATCGTCGTATCTACATGCTCATATCGCTATGCGCGTATCTGTCAAAGCTTTCAGAAGTAACCTAAACAGCAGTTTATCAGTGCTTGCGATATCCCATTATCGTGGTATCACATTATAGCCGCCATGATGCTGGTATTAAGCGGATTGATACGGATGGCGCTATTTTCTTTGTTTCGACCGTTACCGCGGAGCTGAATTACGGTGGACAGAACCATCGAGACTTGGCTGCGAGTTTCAGGCACCGTTCTGTGGCGGTTTGCGGTTCCAGAAGTTCAATTATGTACTTCGTGTTCCACTTGGACGTCGCAGAAGAATTCTTCAACCCGATTGACTTTTCGCCTATCTGCGGAAAGTCCGACAACTGCACCTGCTCGAGCTTATCTTTCAAGACGCTTCCTTCCAACAATATACCTACCCCATAGCTATTAGATTAAAGTTCTACAACTGTTCCATCCTCCACGCTCATAAGCTTGACTGCTTTCAAAATGGCCGCAGGATACTGCTCGACGAAACTGCGCAAGTAACTTGCATCGACTGAGGCAGTGTCAAAGTCTGAAGCAGTAAGCCTGATGATTACTTGATGGCAGTCGGGCACACGTCCGTTGGGTGTATTGACAACACCAACTCCCACCTGCACGCGCAGTAATCAATCCGACGACAAGTTTTTCACTACCAGGGCGATTTCTTCGCTTCACAATAATCCGTAAACGGTTTGAAGCATTCCAACTGGCAAACCCCGAATTGAAACGACATGAACGTGATGCAATGGAAACGGCCTTACAACTTCGACGAACGTGCATCGATACTTACGTACCTCAACGCGACTTCCTCGGATATCCATTTTAGACTTTCAAGTACTTGTGTCTCGCATCCCTCTATGTTCAATACCGCGCCAGAGTCGTTAGCGGTAACCGTCCCCGAATCGCTTCTCAATTCCGCTAACGTTATTTCTTCCACAACAATTCTGCGTTTCGAGGGTTACTTTTACGCTTCTTTGACCTGGGGTGGCTGACTGAAGACCTGCGGCATCATCCCATTCGGCGAGCACAGGGTTTATACGAGGGACCTCTCCCGAACAAGGCTACAATCGGACAATTGCAATATCTTTATGTCAGGAAAGATTACCAGCATTTGACAGGATGAGACAAAGCTCTTCCAAACAATTACCGTTTGAGCTAGAACAACCTCCACTGGGCTTCAATTCATGTCTTAGACTCTCAGGGCGCGCCTCCCGAATATCTGATGGATCGATCATTTTCAGGTTAGCATCAATCACGCTCTGCCACCTATACAAATCCTAATCAGGGGATCAGCAAATTAATTGCCATCTAACTTATCTAGTTGCATGTTGCTCTTTCCCTCCGAGGGGCCAATTCTGCTTCGTCATCACTGTCGACGCGTCTCCAGACTTGTCAGGTTGAGCTTTCGGCTTATATTTGGGTTTCACACCTTGAACTCGAGGGCAACTAGAGGCAGCCTCGGAATTCTGCTCAGGGATAGGCTTATCATCCTTCTGAACAGGTGATGACGGGGATGTGCCCTTTGGCACCCATACGGGTTCACCATGATCATGCATGATAATTTGTAATCCATGTCTCTTCAGCTTCCGAGCTTCAGCTTGTTCATCAGGATCGTCAGCCTACCAGATCATCGAATTCGCTGACGTTATCCTCAGAGTCATAATCGACAGGCGTGTCATACTCCCACTCTGGGCATGCCTTGCCAGTGCCATTCTTGATGTCAGTAGTACCAGTGTCATCGGCGTCATCTGAATCTGACAGCTTCTCCTTACTCCAGGCTACAGCGCCTGCATCCGAATTGTCACTGGGCGTAGGCGTCGCTCTCTTCGGGCGACCGGTGTATGGAATTCCACGACAATCGTCAGTGTCAGTAGTATAAATACGGACGCCACTGATGGGAAATGAAAATGACGCTACTGGCTCTTTCGCTCTGGTGACGTCTTCCAGAAACCATCCACCACCTTTGTTACGCTCCCAACGGCGTAGCGCTCCAGAAGGCATGGCGATAATATGCTGCCAGGAATATCCGGACCGATGCGCAGTGTCTCCAGCGAACGCAGTCAATGGCTCGGGGGCTCCTTTTCGTACCCATTTCCATTGAGCTGCTCCACTGGGCAGACGTACAAGCTGCCAATTGTACGGCTTAGATGTACCACTGACCCCTGGCACATCTCCAGCTAAGCCGATTTCTTCATCCTCAGTCTCACTATCAAAATCTATGTGTTGCTGCTGAAGCGAGCCGACGAAGCCCTCTGCTGCTCCAGGGGGCCTGTTTCGCTTGTAAAGTGATCGCGATGCAACTGAGTGTACGATGTAGATTGGAAATGGTAATAACATGCATCAAAATTTGGATGATAAATTCAGACTTTCTTCACTGTCATATACCAAATATCAGAAACTTGATTTACTACTGCTTGCTCTCTGTGAGCGAATTAAACGTCGCCGCGTGTTTGCTGACGTAAAACGATATGATGGTCGAGACCTCTGCTCCTTATGTTTAGAACCATTCGCCGTGTTTCAACTGCGTTCGCTGTACGCGTTATGGATTTATATATGGGTAATCTGAGTGTCCATCTCCGTTCGCTTTTTTTGTTTATTTGCTATGTACGAGGAAAGCGAACAGAGATGAAAATTCAGCAGCTGCAAAGCTCGAATCCCAACGGGCGACGAAGACCGACCGCCTGATCCGACGATCGCCAAACGATAACAGTGACAGTGCCACTGTATTCGCGTACATTTACCGCGACGCCATCCATGCCACATGGCATGGCATGTTGGGACGCACAAATAAAAGCACTGTCGCACATTTATATGATCCTATGACCTTTATATGATCAAATTGAGATCGACAAAGCCTAGGACACTCGAAAGTTAAATGATTTTGTCGCAACCCAAGTTTGGCCAGTTTCGATTGGTCAGACTTGTAGGTTTCTACAGAATATGCCAAAACAGCACTTCAATTGCAAAATTTTGTACGGTGATGCACATAAGTGAGGGACTTGAACATTTGTTTGAAATTTACCTGTGTGTTTCGGCATATGAGTGAACGCTGCACCCTATCACCAAATTCCACGGCTATTCGTTCTTGTACCTATATTTGATGCTAAATTGCCTCTTATTTTTGAAATAAGACAGCAGAGAGGTAATCTACGTCTGCGCTTGAAAGCTGACTAAGATACCAAGTAGGATTTGACACCATACACGGTGTCGCTATACCGACTTACATATTATTATTGCCTTGGTAATCTCTAATGTCTGTGTTACAAACAGACAGCAATGTGGGCTGCCTAATTGCCTTCGTAACGGCGCCGGTTAAAAATGCCATCATTGCAAGCACCCGGGCTACTTGGGCTCGATACAGATGCATCCCTTCGCATTGATATCGGCGACATTGTGGTGCTGCTTGTGGCTTGTGGCGTCTGCGAGTCCCCATCATAGTGTGATCTTCATACCGATAATAGTATGTGTTAACACTGCACGAGTGCCATCTGCAAACCTCAAGGACGATCCTCAAATATGCCCGTTACTGGATATCACAAGCACAAGTGAAGCAGAGGATGTGCAAGATGAGCGCAGGCTTCCCAGTCTGCAGGCACAGTGAAGCAGAGGATGTGCAAGATGGCGCAGGCTTTCCAGTCTGCAGGCACAGTGAAGCAGAGGATGTGCAAGATGAGCGCAGGCTTCCCAGTCTGCAGGCAAAGTGAAGCAGAGGATGTGCAAGATGAGCGCAGGCTTCCCAGTCTGCAGGCACAGTGAAGCAGAGGATGTGCAAGATGAGCGCAGGCTTCCCAGTCTGCAGGCAAAGTGAAGCAGAGGATGTGTGCAAGATGAGCGCAGGCTTTCCAGTCTGCAGGCAAAGTGAAGCAGAGGATGTGCAAGATGAGCGCAGGCTTCCCAGTCTGCAGGCAAAGTGAAGCAGAGGATGTGCAAGATGAGCGCAGGCTTCCCAGTCTGCAGGCAAAGTGAAGCAGAGGATGTGCAAGATGAGCGCAGGCTTCCCAGTCTGCAGGCACAGTGAAGCAGAGGATGTGCAAGATGAGCGCAGGCTTCCCAGTCTGCAGGCAAAGTGAAGCAGAGGATGTGCAAGATGAGCGCAGGCTTCCCAGTCTGCAGGCAAAATGAAGCAGAGGATGTGCAAGATGAGCGCAGGCTTCCCAGTCTGCAGGCAAAGTGCACACCGTAAAATTTGCTGGTGGGGACGGAGACTGCATGACGGTTTTCTGATAATTGCCAGGTGGCGTTCTGGGTGAGGTTTTATGCTGCCTGCACGCCAGAATCACAACCGCTGTCACAGGCGATGGGTGCTGCTCACTCCCTCTGACCTCATAGAAGGAGTATACTGCAATATAGTCCTTCCAGGGTGGCAACATAGGAATTGCAGATCAAGCGAAACCATGCGGAGGCATATATATCGAACGGCACAGTGCATCAAGTAGAACCAGGAAGAGCCATGCTATATCTATATGTGAAGAATTGAGCATCAAGCAACCATGAAGAGCTATGCTATATCTTCACATGAAGAATTACGCAGTAAGCAGAACCAGGGAGAGTCATGCCACATCTATAAATGCAGATTTAGGCATCAAGCAGAACCATGCTATATCCACAAATTAACACCTGTGGATCAAGCTGAACCATGTCGAGCCATGCTACATCTCCAAATAAAGAATTGCAGATCAAGCTGAACCATACGAGGTCATCCTACGTCTGCAAGGGTACCACGTTCTTCATAGCATCCGAAATGGCGGAACACACCGATGCCGTGTACTGCGGAGCGGAAGGTCACCAACGGAAGCAGATACGAGGCAGCGGCTTCGATATGAACATCACATGAAACAAAAGGGGAACGAGACAAATGCGCGCGCCATCTCCATTTTGACAAAGAGGCGCGCGCCCTCTCCATTCCGACAAAGAGGCGCGCGCCCTCTCCATTCCGACAAAGAGGCGCGCGCCCTCTCCATTCCGACAAAGCGGCGCGCGCCCTCTCCATTCCGACAAAGCGGCGCGCGCCCTCTCCATTTCGACAAAGAGGCGCGCGCCCTCTCCATTCCGACAAAGAGGCGCACGCCCTCTCCATTCCGACAAAGCGGCGCGCGCCCTCTCCATTCCGACAAAGCGGCGCGCGCCCTCTCCATTTCGACAAAGAGGCGCGCGCCCTCTCCATTCCGACAAAGAG